>PVJA010015872.1:14347-44639 GCA_004027025.1 Myocastor coypus | reverse complement strand
TATATATATATATATATATATATATATATATATATATATATGCATTTTTGGTTCCACTCAATTTTCACCTCAAGATATTTTACATTTCAAAGTGTTTTTCTTTTTTCTTCTTTAATTTGTATGTCACAACTTTCTTTAAATAAAACCATTCCCCACAATTACTAATTGTGTCAGTATCATTGCGCCCTTCAATTTGATCAAGGAAGATCTACTCTGTGGGGCTTGCCAGTTAGCTCAGTTGTTTAAAATATCTGCTTGAGCAATCCCAGTTGGGCTCGGGGGACTGCAGTTCAATCCTCAGCTCCACATGCCACACCAGCCCAGCCTTGGAGCCAGCCCCCATCCCTCCCTAAAAACAAAACAAACAAACAAAAAACCTTCTGAAGATCTGCTCCAAATCAATGGACCTGGGGGAATGAACTAGTGGTGGCATCAAAAACGCAAATCTAGTTTGCTATTGAAACTGATTTTAAGCTATATGTTAAAGTAGCTATTTTTTATAAAAGTTTTAATTTCTATCTTTATTGGTACATGTTTGCAGTACATACTGACTGCCCTTTTCCCACCTTTTTACCCTCACCATTTGTGAATGAGCTTTCTCCCTGAACCTGGTGTGCTTAAGACTGGTACTTCTGGCACTTGAGGCTGGAATATCTGTGGCTGTGGGAGCTGCTCTGTGCATTCTGAGTTGGGAAGCACCATTCCTGACCTCCACGCATCAGATGCCAGTAACCCACACTTTGTGCTCCTCTTGGTGGCAAACTGTACCTCCAGAGGGAAGTTCTCTCATCAGCAAAAAGACAGGTGAGAGCCACTACCTCATTTTTTAATTTTTAATTTTTATTTTTAAAGTGTATTTAACAGGGTCCTACAGGGTCTCAGTACACCGATAAGACTGTAGTGATCCTCCTGTTTTTCAACCTTCCAAATGTTTAGATTACAGATATGTGACACCATGCCCAGTCTCAGTCGTGGTCTCAGCACACCCTGGGGAGCAGGGACTGCACAATAGCCTGGTGATTGAACCCCAGACCCCGAGAGCCACTTTAAAAGATGATGTAGTGCTAATTCTGAAGACAGCCTCCTAGCACTAAAGCCCTGCTCCTACATTTATTAGCAGTGTGGCCTAAGAAATTTAGTTAACTTCTCTGACACTTGTTTGTTTGATAGAGGATCTCACTATATAGTTCAGACTCGTAGTGATTCTACTCTCTTAGCTTTCCCAGGACTGGGATTACAGGTATGTGCCACTATGCCCAGTTTCAAGACTGACATGGCTTGCCCAGCTGTCCTGGGCAGGCACCACACGCAGTAGCAGGGATCAAACTCAGGCCCTCCTGCTTCCTAGGCAGATGCTTAGATCATCAAGCTATCTCTCCAGCCCATGAGACTCATGTTTTTATGTGTACAATGAGGCCATGTGGCCATTATAGGATTAAATGAAACCATGCACACGAACTACCTAAAGTACTTAGAACATAAGTGAGCACTGAATCGACACTGCCAGCTGCTTTTATTAAATCCCCATAGCCTGTGAATAAAATTTTAATTTTCACAGAAATGCAAAATTTAGAAGTTTTCTCACTAAATCTGGGAGTTATATAATTGATACTAATTAGTAAGGGCTTTTCTAAAATCCCAATTAAACTGATTAAATAGGCAATTAATTTTTTCAATTAGTTTTTAAGAGATATAAAGGAGAGATGCTTGCCATGACACTTCCCAGAGTAGAATGCTGCCCTGGATGTAGAAATCCCAATGTGTCAAAGGAAGGGTTTTTATTTTTATTATGTATTTATGTATGTATGTATGTATGTATGTATGTATGTATGTATGTATATATGTATATATGTAATATATGTATGTATGTGTTTATTTAAAATCACAAGCTTACTTAAGAATGTTTGCTTGTGCCAAACTTTTCCTTTGACAGTAACTGACATAAATGCTAATAGGTCCGCATCTTTAGTTTTCAGAACACATCAGCAGCTGCTGGTGCATTTATATTCTCTGCAGGCCTTGCTCTTATATCTTCCTTAAAACCTTAGGGGCACAGTCGGAGAGTATGATTAAGCCCAGCATTCAATAACACCACAGGGATCCTCCTCTTTGAAAATGGCATCTCAATCTTTTAAAAATATTTGAGCTTAAAACAGTCACCTGAAATCTTGTCAAAATAAACAAAAGTTGAATCTTCCTAATATGGTCTCATGGTCCTGAGATGTTTTAGGAAATAGATCCTTAAATCATCTCTGCTTGTGTTTTTTAAAACTGCATTAAAATGCAAATACATGAATCTTATTTCCTAACATTTTCATCTCCTAATATATGAATCTCTACAATTTGATAATTATAGACATATCCAGACAAGTTTTGGAATTTTGTAAAGAATGAGAAAATACTGCCTAAAGAAACAGATAAATACCTACAGAGCTTAAGTAATTATTTGCAAATTAAATAAAATTGCCTTGACAACAGGTTATAAAATGATTAATTTCACTTGTATTTACTGAGTACATACTATGAGGCAGGAATGTATTTAGTGCGGGGCCTCACTATGCAGCTCAGACTCATAGCGATCTTCATGTTTTCAACCTCCCCAGCACTGGGATTATAGGTATGCATCACCACACCCAGACTCCATGGCTCTGTGCTCCTGGGGTGGGGCTGGTTTGGCATGTGGTGCCAGGGATCAAACACTGGTCCCTTGCTTGCCTAAGCAGGCTTTTAGTTTGCTGAGTGTATTAGTTACTTTTTGCTCGTTGCTGGAACAAATACCCAACACTCAAAATGAAGGAAGGAAAGGTTTATTTAGCTCACAGTTTGTGGAGGTTTCAGTCCATATTCGGCTGGCCCAAGGCTGAGTGGAACAGAGCAGAGAGCATCCAGTTCATGGCGGCGGAACAGCAACAAAATGGTGGCAGAGGTAGCCAATCAACATGGCAGCAGAGCAACAGCAGCAACTAGAGCTCCAGTCTGTCTCTCTGTCTCTCTTTATATTACATTCAGGCTCTCCGCCTTAGCTCCCGCCCTAGACTACACCCATAATCCCGGAAGTACTTCCACCCATAATCCCATCAGCACTAAAACCTATAATCCCAGGGATCATGGATCAAGTCTCAAACTCTAGCAGTCCCCGCTCAATGACTCCATGAGGCTTTGGGGGGACAACTAGACATAAACCATAACACTGAGCTATCTTGCCAGCCCATATAAAATATAATAGGTATTCAGTCAGGGCTAGTTCTTCAAAGGAGCCTGTGTGGAAGATGAGATCTTGCAGTTGTAGAAAAGGCAGCACTTTCATTGAGAGCCAAACTTCAAGACAAAAGAGTAAACAAATGCACCCACATACTGCCCTATGGATGGACATCAAGGATGGATATTCTATATAGGTGTCACTCACCTTGAAAAAAGCCAGAAAAAGTCACTACTTTGAGTCCCTGTATGAATAGCTCCTGTTCTGTATGCTTCCCTATTTGATCCTGATTTAATCAATTCTACCTGAGCAATTATATGTGTGATCTTGCTGGCTAACCATAGTTTTACCACCTTGGAACCACATAACCTTGAGGTTTTGTTCTATAAAATTCCCTAGAACAGACAGATTTCTTAGCAAGCAACTCTAATCCCTTTCTGTTCCTCTCTTGGATATAAGTTTTCTTTCTTTCAATAAATATATTTTGCTCCTAACCATTGTTGTTCCTAAAATACATTCTCTGATTTGAGAGAACATAAACTCTGCACAGATATCTTTCAGTTTGGGAGATTCTTTCCTTTCTATAACTCTTACTATTAATAGAAAGACCCCTCTCTGCAGGCTGTGGTAGGGGAGAAGCCTACTTCGGATAAGTGTCAATTTAAAAAAAGAAGGAAGGTCTCATGAATTTGATCAACTTCCTTCCTCAATTTCTTCAGCAGTTTACCTCAGCATTGTTTTTAAATTTTTATTAATTTTAATGAGACAGAAATAATGAGAGTTTCAAAACAGGTTAGTAGGACAGTTATGATAATGAATACATTGCATATTATTGTCTTCATAGTAGCTGTTAAGAGTATAAGATGTAGATCTGATATCTTTTCTAAACACTATAAGAACAAATCTTTCTTCTCATTGAGCTAAGAGAAAGTAGCTATATATATAGTACAATAGCCCATAATAGTAGTGAGTTGTCAGCAGAACTAGCAATGTTAGAAACTGATGACTTGACCCTTTTACACCTCAGCATATTAATATAGCTTTATTTTTTATACATCATGGTTAGACTTTTCTGCTGGATGGTTAAGACCAAGATAAAGCTGAGAACATGTAACTTTTGTGTCTGAAAAGGTCAGTCAAATACCCTCAGGATTTACCCTGGAACCATGTACAGTGTTTTGTAGAACTTTTGTCAGTGTCATCCATTTGGATGATTCATGGCCATTGCTTGACTAATTTGTTCTATGTGAAAGCCTGAGAGAATGTTTTCTCTCTAGGTGAGTCTCCTATGGCACACTATACATTGTTGATCCCTTATCCTCTATGGCCCCATAATCTTGAACAGAAAATTTAGAACACCACTGATTTATAGGATTTTACAGTACAGGTTCTCTTTTGTCCTGAGTCCTCAATGATCTTTAAGGGCTAGGGCCAAAATATTGGCTATCCTTGTAGCTCTTCTTTTTTCTCTAATTTCTCTAAGTTCTCCAAGTTTTTAACCCTCCAGCAAGAAGCCTAGTGATATTATTACCCTATATCATAGGCATTTAAGTTTAACATCATTATCTTTCTGAATATCAAACACTTTAGACATAACATGGAACCAGTATTTTGCATCAACTATTGATATTATAATAAATCCCTGTAGAATGTGAAAAAATCAATTATACATTTTACACAGAAATTTAGAACCCTAAATATATATAAAATTGTAGCAAGTCAATCCTATGGCATTTTTTTCTTGTTTCTAAAAATGTAATGCTACTAATGTCATATCAGTTATTGCTATATCCTCTCTCAAGTAAATGTTTGTTTGCTTTTTTTAAGAAAGATAATAAAAGAGAATGAGACACTTCAGCATTTAAAAGCAAATCTTTCTCCTTTTCTTTAGTGGAGTGGAGACTATCTTTGTCTTCTAAAATCATAATCTTGACCCTTACTTCATTAATCTCATTTAATCTTTCTTGTATAATTAACTTCATGATTTATCTTTTTTTTGGCACTTTGTATGTCATTGAGATTTACCTTTATTGATTATAAAAGTTATTGAGACTTCACATTATCTAGAAAGTCAGGGTCCAGTAGTTTTGGGTCTGATCAAAGACTCTGCCTATGTGGGTAGGAGCCTAGGTGATGTGGATAGGATTAAGGGAGACCAGCTGTGCACAAATCAAGAGGGCATGGGTTGACCATCACGATAAATAAGTACAGAAATACAGAAACTGAACTAAATAGGAAACCAGAAGTACCTGGTTCTAAACAGTGAGTACAGACTGGGGAGAAGAATGGGTTCTTCATTGCAGCAGAAGGTTGAGTCAGGACAGGTTAAGTGTACAGTGCACTGACGTTTGGCATTGATCTTAGGAAGCAGCACTGTGAAGATCAATTCAAGCAAGAACCACCAATGAGTGATAAATTCTGAGGGCAAATTTGATGCAGAGTGGGGCACAGCTTAGTATTAAGGATGCCTCCTTACATTTTCATTATCTCTCAAAATAGAAAAAAAAAATGGTGACTACGCAGAGGAATAGCTGAAAGTACCCTAGTGAAGTATGAAAAATTACAACAACGAAAGGCAAATGTACATCATGTGCCACCACATGGAATATCCTGACAAAGGGAAAGTTATTATAGATAGCTAACTAAGGTAAACATTAATATAAACTTGGGCCAAGGGGCCTGAGTGGCAGCATACTTTGGACCCCTCCTGGCTCTGAGGAGCCATCTCTCAATAAATGTTTCTTCTCTTCACTTCCATTGTCCCTTGTGATTTTTAAGGGATATGGACTAAGCACATGTGTCATCAATTAGGTGGAAAGATATATTTATCCTATACCAAAGTGGATTTATAATACTTATGCTAAGAGGTGGACAAGGAGAACTGTTACCTGTGGCCCAGTATTCATAGGTGCAGAGCTTTCCTGATGCCATTTAAGACCTTTGGCAGTCTTTGGGTAGTCTGTGGTACATACTGTGGTGAGCTCTGACCTTCCTGAGGCCCCAGCACACCGGTGTGGAGCTTCTGCTCATGCTGCTCCAAACATTTAAGAACTTAGGAAGACTCTGAATGGACTGCGGGATACAGGAGAGCTCCGATCTCTGGTCCCAGTGCTAGAAGGCCTAGAGCTTTCTGGAGCCGTTTAAGAACTTTGGCAGATTGTGGTCAGTCTGCTGGACTCTATCTGGGTGATTACTGGGAACTTCAAAAATGCCAAAATGCAGGAATGAAAGGCAATCTCAGTTCTCTAGCCCACCCGGAATGAAACTAAGAGACAAAAACATGGAAGAACTTGGAAATCACACATTTGAAATCTCTGAAGTAATAGCAACTGAAGTAAAGGAACAAGTCCATCAGTCTATAGAAGAAATAAGAGCAGAAATAATCTCGTAGGTCCAAAAAGGGAGGACAACAATTGTGAAGGAAACTCTCAGCACAACTAAAGAAGACATAGATGGAAATATAGAGAAGAACAGAAAAAGTGATGGAGACACTGGATAAACAATACAGGAAAGAATTAGAGTACATTAAACTGATTCAAACAGTTATCTAGGATATTAGGAGCTCCACTGAAAGCTGGCAAAACCACTTGAATAAAACCAAAGATAGACTTTCAGACCTCTAAGACAGTGTTGAAACAAATGAATGAGAAATGAAAGGTACTGTAAAACTAACAATGACGCAGGAAATGACAATTCAGCAGTTACAAGATGATGCAAAGAAAAATAATATAAGAGCAATAGGAGTCAGTGAAGCAGCAGGAGACAGCACAAATTACATAAGAAGTAGCAGAAAATTTTCTAAAATGAGAACAGAACCTGGCATAAGCTAAGCAAGGAATATAGAATTACACACAGCCATATTTATAATAAATCTCCACCTAGACACGTGATAATCAAGATCTCAAAAATTCAGCAAAAGAGTAGAATATTAAAAGTTTCTGGAGAGAAGAAACAGATCACCTATATTGAAGAGCCCTTCAGAATCACAGCAGATATCTCAACACAGACCATCAAATCAAGAAGAGTGTGAAGTGTTTTAGGTTCTGAAAGAAAATGACTTCCAACCAATGTTGATATATCCTGAAAACCTACCAGTTTCAATGGCAAAATATGATCCTTCCATGACAACAAACAATTGAAGAAATTCATGACCATCAGACCATCCTTACAAGGAATACTGACAAATATTCTTGACAGAGACAGAAGTGATCACAATTTTGAGAACAACAGAAAGGAGCTACCAAACAGTGGAAGTAATTAAAAAGAGGAAAAACTATGGAGCGTATAGTATGAAAATAACATGATGAAGACATGTCAACATGTATCAGTCACAATCATCAATGTGAATGACCTCCATTCACCAATCAAAAGAACAGACTGGCAGAGTGGATTAAGAAGCAAAATCAAACAACATGCTGCATACAAGAAACACATTTAACTCAAAAGGAAATTCACAGACTAAAAGTCAGAGGAGGGAAAACAATCCTCCACATCAAAGGAAATCAGAAAAAAGCAGGGGTAGCTATCCTGGTTGCTGCCAACATCAACTTGAAACCAAAAACCATCCAAAGATATAAAGAAGGTCACTACACACTTGTTGAGGGAAAACTGCAAGACGAAAATATAAAAATAATAAGTACATATGCACCCAACGTAGGAGTACCTTTCTACGTAAGACAAATTTTGACAGGCAATAGTATGATAGTAATTGGGGATTTTAACATGACACTGTCACAAAGAGATAGAAAAATTAGGCAAAAAATCAGTAAAGAAATAGCAGAATGAATAAACACTCGTGAAAAAATTGATTTGGTAGACCTTTATAGAGTGTGTCACCCAGGAACAAGAAAATCCACTTTATTTTCAGCTGCACACTGGAAATTCTCTAAAATAGACCATATAGTAGAACATAGAGCACTCTTAAGTAAATGCGAAGTGATTGAAACTACCCCATGTGTATTATCTGATCACATTGTAATAAAACTGGAAATTATTGACAAAAGAAACTACAAAAACAACACAAACATATGAAAATAAATGATAATCTCCTAAGAATCCAGTTGGTCACAGATGAAATTAATAAACTAACGAAGAATATTTGCAATCAAACAAAAATGCAGATACAACTTACCAAAGCCTGTGAGATGCAATGAGAGCTGTCATAAGAGGAAAACTTATAGCAGTAAATTCACACATTAGGAAAACAACAAACCCACATAAATGATTGTATGCTGTACCTCAAGCTCCTACAAAAGTAAGAGCAAGTTAAGCCCAATGCTCAAAGAAGGAAAGAAATAATAAAAATTAGAGCAGATATTAATAAATTTGGAATGAAGAAAATAATAGAAAGTACAAATGAATCAAATAGTTCTTTGAAAGAATAAATAAAATTGAAAACCCCTAGCCAGCCTAACCAAAAAAAAAAAAAAAAAAAAAGAAAAGAGTAAACCCAAATACATGCAACAAAGAATGAAAAGGGAGAAATCACTACATACCCTAGAGAAATTCAGAAGATCCTGAATATCTTCTCCCAAAATTTTAGTCTCACAGGATGGAAAAGTTAGAGCAATGGATAGTTTCCTAGACACATATGAAATGTCAAAGCTGAGTCAAGAAGATATAGAAACTTTGAATGACCCAATAAAGAGAAATGAAAATGAAAATGTAATAAAAAATTTTTTCCAACAAAGACAAGTCCAGGTCTTGATGCATTCACAGTAGAATTCTACAAGAAACTTTGAGAAGATTTACTCATTCCAGGAGACAAGTATCATTTTGATTTCAAAAACAGAGAAAGATACAATTAATAAAAGAGGACTACAGGCCAATCTTTCCAATAAATATAGATGTAAAAAATCATCAATAAAATACTATCAAACAGAATGCAGAAAATCATCAAGAAGATTGTACAACATGATCAAGTGGGATTCTTTTAGGAATCCAGGAATGGTTCAACATACGCAAATCCATAGATGTAATACAAAACATGGATAATACCAAGAACAAAAACCACATGATCATCTTAATAAATGCAGGAAAAGCTCTTTACAAAGTCCAATGCTCACTCATGATAAAAACCCTACAGAGAACTGGAATAGATCATCTATGTCACAACTGGATAAAAGCCATCCATGAGAACCTAAATGGGCAAAATTGAAATTTAAAATCAGGAACAAGACAAGGATGTGCACTGTCTATACTCTTATTCAATATAGTTCTGGAAACATTAGCCAGAGCAATTAGACAAGAGAGAGAAGTAAAAGAAATAATGATTGGAAAAGAAGCTAAATTATCATTATTTGCTGATGACATATTACTCTATTTAGAGGACCCCAACACCTCTATGAAGAGTGTTGGAGATTTAATCAAAAATTTTAATCAACAAATTCAGCAACATAGCAGGATACAAACTCAAAACCTAAAAATCAATAATTCTTTTGTACACAAAGAATGAATGCACTAAGAGAGAAGTTAGGGAAACCACGTCTTTCACAATAGCATCCCCCAAAATCGAATACTTAGGACTCAATCTCACAAGGGATGTAAAATATTTATACAGTGATAATTATGGTACTCTGAGAAAAGAGAATGACAACGATTTAAGAAAATGACAAAATATTCCATACTCCTGGATAGGAGGAAGAAAAACAGTGAAAATGGCCATATTCCCAAAATTATTATACAGATTCAATGCAATGCTGATTAAAATGACAACAGTATAACTCACAGAGCTAGAGAAAACTTTCCTCAAATTCATCTGGAACCAGAAGAGACCCAGAATGTCAAAAGTAATCCTGAGAAACAAAGGAAAGGCCTGAAATTATACCATAAAGCTACTGTAATAAAATCATCATGGTACTGTCATAGAGACAGACCCGATGATCAGTGGAACAGATTTAAAGATGCAGACAAAAATGTGAGCACACTCAGCCACTTTATCTTTCATAAACAGTGCAAGCAGGCTCACTTGGAGAAAGCTAGACTCTTTAATATATGGTGCTGGAAAAACTGGCTTTCCATATGCTGAAGGTTAAAATGAGAGCCATGCTTATGATTACCCATGAAGCTACAGTCAAAATGGTTCAAAGATTGAAATACTAAAACAGAAGCACTAAATCTTCTGGAGGAAAATGTAGGTAGAAATCTTAAGGTTATGGGGTAGGTAGAGAGTTCATGAATAAAAACCAAGTTATATGAGAAATACTTCAAATAATCAACATTTTGGAGCTCATCTTTTTGAAGTTTCTACACTTCAAAGCAAACCTCCAACAGAGAAAAAAAACCCAATAAACTGGGAAAAGTTTATAGCCACTGTCCCTTAGATAAAAACCTTCCATCTAGAACATACAAAAATTAAAAAATAAGGCCACTCATATTCACAGACTCATCCCAAGTCTGGGCATCTGAGATGAATATGCACTTCTCAAAGAAAGAAATAAAATGATACGTAAATATATGGAAAACATCATTGATCATTCCAGAAATGTGAATTAAAACAACCCTGAGATTTCATCTCACCCCCAGAAAGAATGGCTAACATTAAGAAGTCAGCCAATAACAAATTGCTGGAGGGGCTGTGGAGGAAAAGAAACTCTTCTGTAGTGTTGTTGGGGATGAAGACTGGTATAACCAATATGGAAATCAGTGTAGAGATTCCTTTAAAAGCTAGCATTGGCGATCTCATTCAAGCCAGTTATTTCACTCTGTATTAGTTACTTTTCACTCGTTGCTGGGACAAATACCCGACACCCAAAATGAAGGAAGGAAAGGTTTATTTAGTTGACAGTTACTGGAGGTTTCGGTTCATACTTGGCTGGATTCAACACAGAGAGCAGCAGTTCATGGTGGCAGAACAGCAACAATCGCCACAGAGGCAAAGGAACAACTAGGGAGCAGAAAGCAACAGCTCTAGTCTGTCTCTCTGTCTCTCTTTATATTCCTATCAGGCTGTCTGCTTTAGGATATCCGCCCTAGACCACACCCATGGTCCCAGCCCTACTCAGACCTATAATCCCACCAGTACTAAAACACATAATCCCAGTGACTCATGAGTCAAGTCTCAATCTATAGAAGTCCCCGCCCAATGAATACATAAGGCTTTGTGGGGAACAACTAGACATGAACCATAATACCCTCCTGGTTATTTTTCCAGAAGAACTAAAAACATCATACAGCAATGTATATGCACCGATGTCTATAGCTATTTGCTATAGTTAAGTCCTGGAAACAACGAAGTTGCTCATGAACTGAAGAATGGATGAAGATGGGGTATTTTTACACAGTGGAATATTATTCAGCTATAACAGGAAAGAATATTCAGTTGTTTGTCAGTAAATAGATGCAACTAGACATATTGTTAAGTGAAATAAATCAAACTCACATGTGTAAATATCGTATTGTCTCCTTACTGTGAGAAGCTGAAATAGAAAAATGGAATCTGAAGGAAGTAATAGACGCTGACAAAATGGAGTGAACTTATTCAAAAGGAAAGAGTTGCTGAGTTGAGGAGAAGGACAGGAGAAGGAGTGGGGAAAAGAGATTTATCTAGGTATATAAGCAGGGTGCTTTGGACAACTGTACTGTGCATTTAATTTGTTATGTTTTCTTTTCTCAATTATTTCTCCTTATTGTCTTCCTAACTTCTTATATCTTTCTTGCTTTATTTTTCTTCTACCCATTTTACATGTATATCTGGTAATATGAATAATGGGTTGGAAGACAGCACTATGTAATATAACAAATACTTTGAAATTCATATGACTTTGTTAAGTGAAAATTTGCATAACTCTGGTGTTAGGACAATTTTAATTGTTATATTCATTTAAGTTTGTAAATTATTTACAGTGTGTAATCTATTATTAATCTTATGCTATTTATTCATTTCAGAAATATTTCTCTAAAATTCACTTTGCCTACATTATATCTTTCCCATTTCAGGATTTGTTTATGATTATTAATATGCTATATAATTAATGGTTTTCAAAGTTAATGAAAAAGATTTTGTTTTAGATCTAATTTGTACTCTCTTTAAAAAAATAATACTTATGCTACGAGTAGACCAATAAATACACATTTGTTGAAGTTAGCTATGAGTGCTAACTTCAGTCTAATCATGAGGAAACTTGTTTTTAAAAATCCCCAACAGATGATCTATCATTAATAAGGAGACATGGGACACATTCATTTTAAAAAATATTATACTTTTTTAAAAAGCCAGTGTAAATTCCAGATTAAAGGTGGCTCAAAAATTTTGAAAATTCAGTACACCATATGATCCTAGAATAGATGATATACTTAAGAAAAAAACAGCTACATAGGCCCCTTTTCTGATGGTAAAACTGCAAGATGGCTAGAAGATCAGTGCAAGTAAGTTATGTAGCCACTGTGTAAGAGCATATCCTGATTCTCGGGCAATGCACACAGAAGCACTGATTGATAAGGGCATACATCATATATGATTTAGGGAGGATAGCTTAGAAATAATGTAGGAAGATAGCAAATAACAAAGGTAAAGTAAATGTGCAAAAGCTTAACAGTAAAGGAAAGTTAAACGGATTCAAATGTTCCTTTTACTCTTCTTGTAAAGTTTTGATATATTCCAAGTTTCAAACTTTCCCAATGAAAATTTTAAAGATAATGCTATTTGTGATGAATTTAATTCACATTAGTATGAGCAGAATAAAAGTTCTAGAAAGTAAGCCATGGCATTTCCTTAGTATAGCTATAATTAAATAATAAATCCTTAGCCTTTACAGATAACTAAGGAAATAGCTTTTGAATAGTAGTCATCCTGTTATTTTGCTCAAATCAACCTTTTTTTGAATTTCCTAAGACTGTATCAGGGAAAATCTCTGCACTATGAAATAAACACAATTATTAAATGCACAATGACAGGTATAGCCAAAAAGTATTTCGCTCTAACTGAAAAATAAAACATATTTGGAAAAATCTCAGCAATCATGCACATTTCTTTAAACTGTTTGGCTTCTTTAAAAATATCTTGATTTTATCCATGAATCATTGAAGCAGCTGCCTTTTATTTTTAATTCATTAATGTGTAGAGGTTAATTTCTTCTACCGGGATCTGGATGAGGTTGTTTTTAGATCCTCTGCCATTTTAACTGATGCTACGATCAAAGGCTGAAATTCCAGGGTGCAGCTGTTACTTTCTCTCACCATTAATCCATCTCACTCTTTGCTCAGAAGTACTGGGTCCAGAGCTGCAATGTTTCATTTTCTTAAGGTAGACAGCACATTTGTGATGAGAAGCTCATTAATGCTTCTATGCTTTTGTCACCATTGGGTTGACCAGACACCTATCTTCTAAGTCTAAAGTTTTATACTATTTAAATATGTTCAGGGAGAACTTGGATGCCTTAATAGAATATGTGATTATGATTGTAATGGAATTAACTGGTAAGACCTATCACCCCCCCGCCCATGGTGGCACAAAGGATGCTTTCCAAAGGGAATGGTGAGTGAGCTGTACTAGTCTGTCTGAGCACATCACTAGGCAATGAATAAAAGTGAAAACAGGATGCTTAATTTTGCCCGCATTTGAAGATGTTCCTGTTTTTCCTCCAAAAGGCAAACAAAAATTGAACTAAGCCATCAAACCTTAATTGTAGGAAAGAGGAAGCAACTGGAAGTTTGAATAACAACCAAATGGTATTCTTGTGATTTTACTTCACCTATTACTAGTATTAAATTCTTCTTGCCGGGCGTGGTGGCTCACGCCTGTAATCCCAGCACTTGGGAGGCTGAGGCAGGAGGATCGGTGCGAGTTCGAGACCAGCCTGGGCTACAAAAGTGAGCTCAAGGCCAGCCTCAACTGCATAGTGAGACCCTGCCTCAAAAAGACAAAAAAAAAAAAAAAAAAAAAAAAAATTCTTCTTGCTTATTTTATGCCCCTCCCTTTTCTTTGTATTTTGTGCAGGGTCTTACTATGCAGCTCGAACTTTTAGTGATCCTCCTGTATTCAGCCTCCCCAGCACTGGGATTACAGGCCTACCCTACCATGCCTAGACTGGGTACAGGACTGCCGGGGACAGGGCTGGTGAGGCATGTGGTACCAGGGATTGAATCCCAGCCCCTGAGTTGGCCTCAGCAGGCTTCATCCCTTTGTATATTTATATGCTTAACTGTTTTTTCTGTATGTACCTGATAAATCACGAGTCTACCTTTCTTTAAAACCTGCTAATGGCCTGCTGAGATAGCACAGCAGACTAAGCAAGTGCTTAGGCAAGTACAGGGTCCGGGTTTGATTGGAAGCACCACGTGCCTCACTGGCCCCACTGAGACCAGACATGGTGGCACACGTCTGTAATCTCAGTGCTGGGGAGACTGAAAACAGAGGAATCACTACGAGTCAAAGCTGCCTATATTAGGGAGACTATACGATATTTACATATATAGGTCTGGTTTATTTCACTAATGAGTATATGTTCAATATACATCCGTTTATATATGAAGTCTTCAAACTTATCATTCTTTATGGATGAGTAGTATTCCATTGTATAAAAATACCACATTTTTTTTAACCATTCTTCAAATGATGGGCATTTTGGTTGTTTCCAAGATTTGGCTATTACAAATTGGGCTGCTATAAACATAGGTGCACAGATATCGCTATGGTATGAAGTTTTCAGTTCTTCTAGGAAAATTCCCAGCAGGGGGATAGCTGGATTGAACGGAACTTCCAATTCTAGTTTTGTAAGGATCCTCCACACTGCTTTCCATGATGGTTGCACCAGTCTCCGTTCCCACCAGCACTGGAGAAAGGTTCCTTTTTCCCCACAGCCTCTCCAGCATTTGTTGCTGGTTGATTTCTTTATGATAGCCATTCTTACCCTCTTAGTCCAAAGGGAAGTATGTTCTTTTTTTTCTAAGCAATATCAGTAGGGAGGTGGGTCATGCCCACACACTGTACTCTGTAGAACAATTGTGAGGACAATATGCAATATGCCAACTTTCAAGAAAAGAAAGGGGAAAAGAAAAAAGAATAATGTTGATTTAAAAGGGTGAATGTTTAATTGTTTGATCAATCTTATATACCTATATGTATTAATCTAAACTGATCTGATGATGAAAATATGTAATATAACCATTGTTAAATTTAAACAATAAAAATATTAAATTAAAAAAAACAAAGCTGCCTAATGATACCCTGTACCAAATGCATAATTTTTTTAATAAAGCTAAAATATTCTTGCTTAGCCTAACTTTTGAGTTTAATCCACTACATTTTTTTCTCATTTTAAATATTTTAAAATAGTGCTGCAAACATACATTATAGTAGCTATTCAATAGGAGGATTCTGATCAGTTTTTTCTACAACAATTGACTGAATCAACTGCAATGTAGATAATAAACCAAAGACAAGAAATTAAAAAATATATATGCTATACTATTTACAAACATTAGCTTCTAGGTAATCTCTCTTACATATCCTAAAGGTGGCTTTGCTTATTTTCTCATTTTATTTCATTTTGTTTTAGTTGATATTAAATTAATTACAGTAAGTACTCAGTAATGATTTAAAAGGAATAAAAGTTTATTTCTGAGTTACATGTGTGAAAGTTTTGCAATCAGTAGAAATTCTAGTACTTTAGGAAAGTTAGGTATAAAATATGCATTTTAAAGGGAGCAAATAATATGATCATGTTTTTCATTGTCAGTGAAGCTGGGTAAAATCAAGTTTTAGAAGAAAGAAATATATTGGAAGAGAACAGCATATCTATCAATGAGGTGTTTGAACAAAACAAATTTCCTGTATAATATGAAAATGTGGCTGACCCATCAAGAGTGCAAATGCTCAGCCACCGTTGGAAGCTCATCATTATCTTTCTAATCTAAAACTCAACATAAATCCAAATCCATATTATTACAAATCCTTAAAATTTCATGATTATGATCAGCTTATCTTATGATTAAACATTTCTCTTTAGGACTTTAATTTTAAAAGAACCAATAAGTATCTTGTACAACATAGCAGTTGTGGTTTTTACCCATAATAATATCAAGACCATATTATTAAACCAAATACAAACCTTTGAATACAAAAACAAACCTAACATTTTCTAGACAGGTATACACTTTGCATATGTAAATTTAAAGAACATTGTCCTTTTCTACTGGTTTAGGATTTCTTTTTCTCCCCAAACTTTACATTTTTTAGAAAAATACACTACTGAACTCTCTTTAAACACAAGTGGAGCAATATATTTATTTATTTATTATTATTATTATTATTATTATTATTATTATTATTTGTCTTTTTGAGACAGGGTCTTGCTATGCAGTTGAGGCTGGTCCTGAGCTCACTTTTGTAGGCCAGGCTGGTCTCGAACTCGCATCAATCCTCCTGCCTCAGCCTCCCGAGTGCTGGGATTACAGGCGTGAGCCACCACGCCCGGCTCAATATATTTAAAACTATAGCTTCATACACTTTTCTAATTATCGAAGCTCATCAATTTGAGACACTTTATATGAATTTTCTTTAATCTTCTTTGTAATAAATGCCTATGTGTTTTTTTTCCCTCTAAATTCATTTTCACATTAAATTTTCCTTCATTGAAGTTTTCTTCTAAATAAAATTGATAACATTTTCCAGCTTTCCAATTAATGGTATCTACCTACTGCCTTTGAAGTCGCCTGGTGGTCTCAAATGGGGCTGTGTAGGGCCTACTGGCAGGTCTTCACTGTGCCCTGGAATCCTTGGGTCTGCAGTAAGGGAACTCCTAGTCATGGCAACAATTACTCAGAGCTGGTTACTGTCTATTAAACTTTCATATGATATACCTTAGCAAAGCATCTTGTTTTCTTTCATAAATAATCTTAGACTTTGCTTGTTAAGCATATTCTTGGTTATTTTATATTTATTTAGAATGTTTTTTTCATTAATCATTTCTGTAATAAAGATGGTTATTGACTTTTATATATCAATTTTATAGCTAGCTGTCACATACATTTTCTTTATTTGTGTGTGTGTGTATGTGTGCTTGTGTGTGACTAAATGGCTCTATAGCTCTGGAGAATTCTTAATAATACATTCAATAGTATAAAATTATATAAAATATATTATACACCTTATATTTTATCATGGAATATATAGGATGGATCTTTGCTTAAGGCAACTGAACATAGTTTTTCTCTGTTCAGGGAACTATATAGTGTATCACATTTCACAAGTAGAAATGTTTGGTGAAACTGGTATACTAATTTAAATAAAATGAATTTAAATGAAATGAAGTGAAAATTTAAATGTTTGCAATTAAATAATAAGAGGAATGACTAAACAACTTGGTGAATATTTAACTTAAAAAAGACAAGTAAGAGGAAAAAGATGTATTGTTCTTAATTTCCTTCAAAATACTCTCTTTCTTTGAGCACATTTTTCATTCCTGTCACTTTCTGAAACAGGAAACATGGCTTCCTGTATGTTCTGAATTGATGTAAAATATTCAATGTCATGGTCACGTAGCTGCGGTCTCTTTGGAGCACCCAAAGTCTCACTATGGCAGACCTGGTGAATAAGGCAGATGAGGCCATGTTTAGTGATTTAATGAATCTTCTTAGCTGTTGGCTGGCACGTGGCAGTGGCATGGTAGAAGGGCATGAGGAGGAAACCTGCTCCCCAGGAGAGCTGGGCAGCCTGTGAGCAGAGCGAGAAGGGAGAGGCTGGGAAATGAGCAGACCCCTCCCAATCACTCTTCCAGTGACAGGCCTCAACCCAGGCCCCATCTCCTAACTTCATAATCAACCACAAATTTATCATGGTTTAATCTCCTGACAAGTATTGGGCTGTCATCATCCAACTGCCTGTCAAAGCCTCCTTTGGGGGACAGGTTTAGATGTAACCATAATAAAAATATGTTTTCCCATTTTCTGGTCTTAATTCTGTAGTTTTATGAGAAAATAGCCAAAGTTTAAGTGTTTATAAGTTATGGAGATGGCTATTTTGCTTTGAGATAGAGTTAGAAATCAATACAGAGAAGTATAAAAGTGGAAAATTTCTGATTTATATGATAATACCCATATTTATTTCAGGAAAAGTTGTCTTAAAAAGAGAAGGTAATTTCTTGTGTCACTGGAAGAATGATAGTGTACAAGCCAAAAGGAAACTTGCACATGCAGAGAACATTACTACATTTCCAGACGCCATGAAGCACCCTGACTGGTTCATGACTGACCATGAAAAACCCAGAAATGTTTGAATCCTCAACATGTTAGGGCTTTCTTTAACAAGAACAATTAGAGGTAAAATTCATGACTTCCTTTATAAGCTCTTAAGAGACATATGCTCCTAGTTTTAGATCAAAATATTTGTACCATTTTTCTTAAAAATTTAGCAGCAAAAATTGCTTAAATAATTAAATTTTTTTCTACTGACTCTAAAGAAATGCTTTTTTAATTTTAATTCGGTTTTCTGAGCTATTTTTAAAATCTGAATAGCTCAGAAAATTAACTCAATGATGTGAAAAAGAGTGATAATCTTCCCAATTGTCTCTAAAAACAAACAAATAAAAAAAACAAATAAAACACAGGGAAAGTCACTCATTTGGGTCCCTCACAGACAGTGAAGAAGGTGGGAATGAGTTCAGGCAGATGTTCAAAGGACAGCTTTATATACGTTGAGGTCTCTGAATAATACTGTTCTTAGATTGACCATCCTTATCACTGTGCCAGGTGATTTCTTAGCATAAATATCTTTTCCGAAGATTTCAGTTCACTCAAGCAAAGCTCTATCCTTTGTACTCTCTTTTCACTGATATGCATAAGTTACCCTTTGTACCATAATTATTTAAAATCTCTCTGGCCATCTGGGTAGTAATATTTCACCGGAGTCTTTTGATTTTTATTCAATGCCAGAAATTTTTGGTTCATAAAACTAGATCTCGTCACTGTGATAGTTACTTAATCCAACATATTCAAACAATCAACAAAAGATATTTTCCTCAATTAGTGTGGTAGATTAACTAGTGTTCAACATGTAGCACCCAGCTGAAGTGATTCAGTGCGGTGCTGGGTGTGGAAGGCCCACCTGAAGATGGCTGCCAACAGCATAAAAGGAGGGGAAGATGTGTTGTTGCTTCTCCTGAAGAAGCTCGCTATGTCGGTTTTCCTGAGATGAAATCGGTGGTTCTCATCCTTGGAGGAGATCAGGTCCTTTTTGTCACTGAAGACGGCTGTGTTTCTCTTTGGGGGTGCCCTGGGCCTTACCCTGAGCATTGCTTCCTGGCTCTAGTGCAGGGCCCTCAGCCTGGTGGCACAGATCGTTCACCCTAGTGGCACTGACTTTCTAGCTTCTACCACATGCATAGATCTCCTGTATTCTGCATTTGACTTTTTAGGTGAATATTATAAAACAATCTTATAAATTATATGGTCTGTATTCAATCTATTCCCTTGTAAACCCTGACTACAAATAAGTGGGGAAATGATGTGAATAAAATGAAGTGTTACAGAAATTAGATATTCTTTAATATCTTCTCACCTACCTTCAGGAATGAGAAAAGTGAAATATCATAGCTGGCTGGGATTTGAGGACTTCCTGAGATCAAAGAGAAAGACCAGTAAAACTGAACATACACAACATTGTTTGCCTTTTATGTAGAAAAGATAATATGAGAAACACATTGGATATTTTTATTGAGTTAGTCTAGCTGCATGTATTTTGGTAGTTCCAACCTAAATTATAATACAAGAGTTTAGCAAATGTATTTGTGGATGGAAGATTCTGATTAAATATACAAGAAATTAGAGCAGCAGGAGAAGGTACACTGGCGAGATAAGGATCAGTCATGAATGTTAATATCAGATACACTGGTTGCCCTGTCAGCTTGGACAGGCCCTTGGACAGACTTTGGGCAATGTGTCGACATCTTTGCTTAGCATCTTAAAATAGGAAAGAGTAGGTATGTAAAAGATATAATAAGCACAGAAAAGATTAGTATATTTTAGTCTTTTTTGCCTAAAGTCTAACAAATATTTATTAGTTGAATAATTCTCCAAAGTTAGTGTGCACAAGACTAGGTTGGGATTTTTATTCAAATGTGTATTCTGGAGTAGCATTATCAGATATTTTGATTGAGTTGGTCTTTAACACCAAGATACTTGATTTTTAGCAAGTATGGCAGGTGGTTCTGATGAGTTCTACTTGGCTCATATCTAAAGAAAGCACCTCTACTGGGGCATCTAAGGAGCCTGGAGGATATGCAATGTATTTATAACTCTATGTGAGGGTTTGGAGATGGTAATATTAAGTTGACAAGGAAAAAATACCATTTTAGTTGAGTTCAAAACAAAATCACCATTTCCAAGATTATCCAGTACACTGTTCTTTCTTACTCTGAGAAATATAATTTCAGTTCTCATGTTGTTTAAACACAGTAATGCCAGCCTACCAAGGAATGATTCTAAAACACTTTTAGATTTGTGGCTATACTGACAAAAATATTCTCCTTGGCTAAGCTTTGGTCAGCTTCTTCTAAGCCCTCTTCTTAATTAGGTCTTAACCTTAGCCTCCATGTTCCCTGAGCCCTCTTCCTTGGCCATAAATTTTGACTTTCCTTAGATTTAGGATTGTGTGAAGATGTACCTGGAGATCTCTTTTCCTCTACTATTTTTTTTTCTGATTTTATTACTGTTTCTCTTTCTTCCCTTTAACAACATATGGATGTGAAATTTAATTTTGAACCTGCAGATTGTTGCTTACTATAAGACCTACTGTGCTCACACATTTATACATCTTTTCTTGATGGCATGGGGGACCAGGCCCAAAGCCTCAATGCATGCTAAACAAGCATTCTATCACTGAGCTATAGCCTAACCCCAATGGTCATGTTTTTATGAGTAAGACATCCAGAGAAGGGGCCTTTGTGAGCAATCTGTGTGGGCAGTTTAAACACCTCAATACATGTCTGTATATTTTCAAGCTACCGCCTCCCAATTTTTCAGTGTTTCTACAATGTCACTCCTTGAAATGTCAAGAGTCAGGCTCTCCTAGAGATCTGCATCAAATACTGACCTGAGTATCATCCTCATTTCTAAAACAACTCCTGACATAGGCTTCCATTTTTCAGAGGAGCTCCAGTCTTCACCTTTAGCTTGGACATTGTCTTCTGGCACAGACTCTTTGTCTTCTACCTTGGATCCTTCAGCCTTCTGGTGTAGATTCATCAGCCATCCATGACAGGCCCATCAGCCTCCAGATAAGAACATGCATGGAATGGTGCAGGGGCTCCAAACTTCTGACTAAATCCTCAGTCTTTAATAGGCAAACATCCTCTGCTTGCTTCCTTACCCTACTCTCTGGCTGACTACTGTAAGCCAGACTTGTAATTTCATGTACACTGGTACATCTTGTGTTATATCTGTTTCTCTAGCAAAACTCTAACTAATACACCTAATAAACTACAAGTTGTTTAGGAAAAATAATATAAAAAAACACTTGGCACTCCTCCAGAAACATCACTATGAACTCTTTGTGCCCTCGCAAATTCATGTATTAGAACCTTAATTCTCCTTATGATGATTTATCTAGGCTGGCACACTATAGCAGCACAAATGAAACCAAGCACAATATCCTCATGACATTAAGACTTGTGTTAGCCAGTAATAAGGTTGCAAGTTCAGTGCCCCAAAGAGAAACTTGTTAGGTTACATCCTTAAAATACTGGCTAAGTTTACCTACAGCAAGGTTTTATTTAGAAGTTCAAAAAAGGAAGATAAGGCTTCAGGTGTCTCTTTGTCTTTTACCTCAGCTTTGCTGTATACTATTCTCACATTCTTGATTTAAGAAGGATTTTTATGTTTTATTTTTGGCTGGCTCAGGCTGCCTTTTCCTTTTTTTTTTTCCTTTTTTTCCAGACATAGGGGTTGAACTCAGGACCTTGCACTTGCCAGGCAGGCACTTGTGCCCCTGAGCTATCTAAGCATGGGTCTGGAATGGCTGGTAGAGCTGGGGATCAAACTTCAGTCCCTTGCCTCTGACTGGATTTGCCCAAGCAGGCACTTAAACAACTGAGCTAACCTGCAAGTCTCATATGCTCGATCTTGAAGATGACTCCTGAAAGCTCCGTCGTATTCATACCAGGAGAAACTGCTGGAAACCTCAGTGGAGAGAAAAGAAAGCTGTTGCACAAGTGCAGGGGCTTCCCTCAATCGCACTGCATCCAGTTCTGCATCACCTTAGGGGAACTTTGTGCTGTGACTGGTGAAGAGCACAACCCACACGTCACCTAGTTTGAAGGAAAGAAGAGCTTGCCAGAGAAATTCCAACTTACTGGAAGGGCTCAGATGTGCTATTCTAAGGGGAGGGCGCCAGAAAAGAAGCAAACATAAGAAGATTGCTTAGATATTTATGCTTTTTTCTTAAAAACAAAAGATGAGTTGCCTATGTGCAAGGCACTATCTTTACCAGAAAGTCTGCTAATCCTGTAATCTATGTCCTATTTAGTGCTTGGGTTCATCCAACACTATGGTGATAGAAGTCGAATTTTCCCATGCCTGTAGCACAATTATTAGAGAAAAGAAAAGATGCTAAGTGGAAAAAGGCTTTATTTTTTAGAGTCTTTTGACTGTTCTCTTCCTTTCTATCTAGGCCTGGAAATCCCTCTCCAGCTCCCTGGTGACCTCCTACATCTGTCCTTTTAAGATCCAGGCACACATCAACTCAAATGCGAGGGGCCACTTAAATAGTCCCTTGTTGACCTTTACCAGCTTTCCTGTTCTGTCCACGTTTCTGTTCCCTGTTCAAATAGATTATGCTCCATAGCATTTATCACCATTTGAAATACATACTTTCTGCCCCTCCTTCTTGGAATGCCTGCCTAAAAGGCAGAGAATTTTGACTGTTGTGTACTGCTTACTGGTGTCCAGAGTAGTACCTAGTGCTCACTGGCACTCAGTAAATGTCCATTGCATGAACTTTTGTTTTCTACTGTCTTGGTGCAGTGCTAAAGCTCTTACCTCTGTATTAGCATCTATGTAATACTCAGCACCTTGCACTCTTCAGTGACGTATGTGCCTCTGGCTAAACTCTTCTACCATTTACTTAATTTTATTTTCCTTTTCTTTGCTCTTGCAGGTTCTATGTCTTCAGGAATTGTGCTTCTGATAGACATTAGGGCGTCTGTTTTATTTTCAAAGTCAATTTTCTTAATTGGCATCATTAGTCTGACCATCAGCATCTGGGTATGTTGGCATTTCTCAGTCACTCTTTGTTAATTTATTTATGTCCAGCTGGTATTTAGGGAAGCTGTGTGAAAATGTTGATGTTGTTTGGGAGCGCACATTACAAAGAGAGAAAGAAACATTTTTAGTCACGATACATTGTCTCAGTACCTGAACGTAGTTTGGAATTTAATTCTCCTCACACATTGAAAATCAACTACCATGACAAAGCAATTATTAGTTTAATTTTCTGAGGCTTTTCCGTCACTAACTCTGCTATATATTTGGCCAAAATATATGAGGTCTAATAAAGCAAATGTACATTCTTGAATAGCTTCTGTTATGAATTAGCTCCATAATATAAAACAAATCAGTGAATTCTCCTGAGTCCTCATACAACGTCCATCTTGATCTTCACATCCCCTCTGCTTCCCCTATTTCGCATATATAGCCCCCTCCCCCTCCGGAGTTCCTCTCTTTCAGTGCTCTTCAGAGTCAGCTCATCCAGGTCATTTTGACCCTTAATCATTATAAGTAAACCTGGCTAGATCAGGAAATGACTAGCAGATTAGCAAAGTGCACTTCCGGCTGTGTCTGTGACATGTTTCCAGGCATGGGGCCCAATGGGCTGAGAGGAAAACAACAATTATGAATGACGTCATTCAATGGACGTGATCAGGGCGAATCAAAGGGGAGAAGGAGAAAGTCTGCTTTGTTTTTGGAAAATTCATTCTGCTCGAGTGGGTAATTCTTTTGCTACTCTCTGTGGTCATCAGACTCCAGTTTCTTCAGCCTTTCTGTGAAGACTCCCACCAGCAGCTCTCTAGGAAGCTCCAGCATTCTTTTTTTTTTAAAGCATCTATTTATTCATTTATTTGTTACAGGGTGTTGCTACACAGTTCAGACTCATGGTGATCCTCCTGTTTCAGCCTCTCCAGAGCTGAAGCCCAGATGTGAACCACCACACCTGGTTTCTGGGCAACACAGCACCCCAGCAGTTCAGGGTCCAGCGCAGCATTTGGCACCAGGGATCCAACTCAGGTCCTTGCTAGGCAGGAGCTTAAATCGCCAAGCTATCTCCTCAGCCCTGGTGCTGCATTCTTGAGCCTTCTTTTTGTGTGCTCCCAGCTTCTTGGACTAAGCACCTAATGGACCCTACAGAGTGTGTCTTGTTATGGATTCTGTTCCTTTAGCATACTTAAACCAGTACAACTACTGATCCCTCCAAAACCTAGCAAGTCTTCTAATCTTCACAGATGGGCTCGGAATCATTTTCTCCTCTAGAACGTGGAGTTTTAAAAATTGCAACCTCTTTCTTGCTAGTTGTGTTTTCAAACCACTTTCATTTCATCTATTTAAATACTTCTAGCAGTTGGTTATATTTGGGTGCCTAATATTTCTGTGGCCCCATTTGATGCTCTTTTCTGGAATCTTTTCTACATTTACAAAGATGTGCTTGCTTTGTAATTTTTTTCTTGTTTCTTTTATTTTTTTGCGTTTAGTATAGGGTCTATCGCAGTGGTTCTCAACCTTTCTAATGCTGTGACCCCATAATATGGTTCCTCATGTTGCAGTGACCCCAAACTAAAAAATAATTTTGGTGGCTACTTCAAAATTGTAATTTTGCTACAGTTATGATTCGGAATGTAAATACCTGATACGCATTATGTATTTTCCAATGGCTTTAGGCAACTCCTGTGTTTTGGTCATTTGACCTCCACCGGGGTCGCAACCCAGAGGTTGATAACCACTGGTCTACAGGGTCTCACTACACAGAACAGAGTCATAGTGATTCCCCTGTTTTTAGCCTCCCAAGATCTGGGATTACAGGCTTGTGCCACCACGCCAAATTTCATTCCCCAACTCAGTATGCCCTGGGGGTGGGGCCAGCACAGAATGCTGGGGATTGAAACCCACCCCCATTCCCTGCATCTGCCTAAGCAGGCACTTTAATCCGCTGAGCTATCTAGCCGGCCCTTTCTTTGTAATTTATATGTCCAGGTTTAATGCTGACACCATCCTCGGTGAGCTGACTCTCTGTGAATAAATCTTCAACATGTTGGCCATTTCTGCATCATTTGTTTCTGTATTCATTCATTCCAAAACATCTGCTGACTCTTCAATAGATGACAGGCCCTGGGTACCCTTCAATATGCAAGAAAACTACCTCCATCCTCAAGGAGCTTGCACTATAGCAGAGAAGAGATAATTTTCAGATAATCACAGCTATACACATATTACTACTATGAAATAAAGTGTTTGGTAACGTAGGAGTTAATAACGTACACATTTGACTTGATTGAGGAAGTTAGCAGAGGCTTTTGTAGGGGAGTAGCAGTAGAACTGAGAAGTGAAGGGTGAACAGAAGTTAATGAGGAAGAAATACATGGAAGAGCAGTCTAGGGAGAAGCAGCAGCATGAGAAACTGTGTGTGTGTGTGTGTGTGTGTGTGTGTGTGTGTGTGTGTGTGTGTCTATGTGTATATATTTGAGAGAATTTGTATTTCAAACTGAAAGAACATCACAGTAATTCCTAATTTTATGTCTTTGGTGCCTCAAAAGGTTTCTCTGTGCAAACTTATGAGATAGTTTTCAACATGTTCTGTGCTACAATCTTTCTCTTTCACATCTGCTTGGGACAGACCAATTCATGATGACTTCTATTTGCCAGAATTTTTCTCTTTGCCAAAGTCACAACAAAATTCCTGGGCATTAACTGACTTAAGTGAGGTTTTAGACCCAATGGTACCACAGACCAAGTACCTAAGGTAGGCACTATGAATTCTCTCACTTGAAAGCTGTATGGGAGAAATGGGTTTTTAGGGACTAGTTCAGGTATTTTAGTAAGAATGGAGGGGACAGCTATGAGAAGGCACTGATCAATGGCCTCCTTAGCCCTTCATCTTGACACTCCCCAGGGCTTTGTCACATGCTCTAAGTGGTATAGTGCAAGAGGGCTGATTAAGCTGGACATGCTTAGGCTAGTCCCAATTAAGGGGACAGTAACTCAAACTGTCTGAAGACAGAGTTGAAGAAAATTCTCCTACTCTTTGAAGAAGAAAAGACTTGGGGGTAGACAGGATGCACAAGTTCCAATATGTGAAGAATTCCCATGTACACACTTAGGAAGAGCTGCCTTCCTAAGTGCAATTTATGTGGCAAAGAGCAATAGACAGAATTAAAAAAAAATTATTTATCTATCTATCTATCTATCTATCTATCTATCTATTTATTTATTTATTTATTTATTTATTTGGTACAGAGTCTTGCTATGCAGCTCAGGGTCATAGTGATCCTCTTGTCTCTGTCTCCACAGTACTGGTATTACAGCTGTGCACCACTATGCCCAGTTTCAGTGACTGGCTCAGCATCGGGCTGGCACAGTATGCAGTATTAGGGAAAGAACCCAGGGTCTTGCACTTATCTGGCAGCCCTCGACAGAAATTTAGAGGAAGTACTTTTTAGAAAATTTGCTAATCTAGCATATCTAGATGAATACTATCTCTGCTAATGATATTATGCATCAAATAAATGACAGAATACTATAAAAATTATGGCACCGTGTGGGCCCTATGGTAAAAGTGATTACTTCATCTTTCTTAAACTTGCAGGGATGTACCATCTGTAATTAAACTGTCACTTTTATGCCAGTGTCCCTTTCCTGAAATTGAAAATGAATTTTATGTAACATCGACACAAATTTTCAAGTGACTACGTTCTCTGAGACAAGGTGTTAAACAAGAATACATGGTTAAAGTTTCAGAGACAAAATGAAAGCTTCAGAGTGAGAATGAGAAGGATAAATATCTGATGGTTCGATGATGAAAAGAAACTTTTGTATTGCACTCTGCACAGAGGCCATCACCTCAGAAGACACGGAAAGACTCGGAATGGAAAGGAGTAGCATGGCCTTTATGCATATCATGAATTTTCCTTCTCCAACATCTTCATAACTATCTAAAATCAATGCACAGGTATTTCCCATCTTACAGAACTCAAAAGTTCCTGACATAAGTGTTTCATTGTCCATAACTTAGATTTTGAGAAAGATCTTCCATATAATGCATTTTTGATAAAAGCTCCAAAATGAACCAAGGTGCATAGTGCCATGGGAATGATAATGGCTTCATTTATTCCATTATGCCTAGGAACTGATCATTCCAACCATTTGTTGAATTTCTGCCGTAGGCAAGGCACTTTAGAGGATTCCATTATTAGGGAAAACTCATAGGAAATTTATATTGCAGTTGCTGAGAAAGATTGATAAGTAAAATTTTCAAAAAATACACACATTTAACCTCATTTAAAATGTCTTTCTCCCTCTAAATTATATTTAAAAAGTCATTTGAGTTTTTGGGAACATGAAAATTTGGAGAGGCTATTTCTATTGGTGCTTGGTATCTGCTATATTGTATGTTTTTGTCCTATTGAGAGCAACAAGAGGGCAAGTGTATTAAAATGTAGAATAACTTACCAAGCTTATTTGGAAGCATCAGTGCAGATATACGTGATGTTCATTCCACAATAGATAGTTTCCGTGAGCATGGGTCTATGGCTAAGTTTGAAGTCTCTCTGGGTGGTATCTGTCAAGTGGCAGAGACAGGTGTTTAAGTTCGCGTTGTAATCACACAGATTTTGAAGAGAATTTTCTTGTTTTTGGTATGGATCTGTCACTCATCAGTTCATCAATTAGCTTATAATGGATGGGAGATAGTGCCCACATCTTGAATGAGGTTTTTGCATTTTCATTTTGCAAAAAGGAATAACTAAAGCTGAACTTTCAAAGTGTTTATGCTTTTACTAAACAAATATCAAGTTTCCCTATGTTCAAAGGGATAAGACATCATAAAGCAACATTTATTTTTTTACCAAATCACTACATTTTGTTCCAGAGTAAAATACAACAACACAAACATGTATTTGTTTTGTCCCCTTCTGAGACATTGTAATTGGCAAGTTTTCAAATAGAATTCTCTTGAACTCATACATGTATACCACACTATCAAGTTCAGGGGCATAAACAAAGTACTGACAGGACTGTGCCTAGGACAAATAACTGTTCCATAGAACTGTAAATTCAACGATCAAAACTGATTACCCTAACAACTGAGGCTGAGCTCTGTGTATTGTCTCCTAAACTAACTCAATTTTAGAGCATCTGAAAATAGTTCAGGTCTAAAAGTGGGAGACATTTAAGATCATGAAATATCTCAAATGACACTCACAAAAGAAAACTTTCTGATAAAAATAGATGTTTTCTTATTTTGAAAATTTCCTAGTGTCATTCAAGTTTAATATCTCATTGAAAAATATTTACCTAACTAAATTGGTTAGGTGATTCTAGATCCAGATCGGTTACTAAAAGCCCTGACAAGACTCTTTATCTTTCAATTTTTTATCAGTGAGCCTACTCAACTTAGTTATGTTTCAGCAGAGTAGTATAAAAATAAATAAGATCAAAGGAAGGATGAGCAAGAGAATTGTCCTTACATAAAAATTTATTTAAAATAAACTGCATTAAAAGATTTAAAATTCTACAGGGAGACTCATAGGCTCTATCCATAGGTAATTTGTTTAACCAAAGACAAAATAAAGTAGTGAAGACTAGAAATATAGTTAAAGAACATGAAGAAAAATAGGTCCAACTCAAGGCAGCATTAAAATGTATTAATCCTTCCTCGCTAATGTTGCCAGGTTCCGTGACTGAGAAAATTATGAGCCGCTGAAGGAAATAGAATCAGAGAGGAAGAATGATTCAATGCCCCTATTTCTTTCTTCTTTGGACTTAACAAATAGGGAGAGACATAGAGAAACATGTGTATAGCAATATAGCTTTCCCAGTTTTAATTATCTAGATCTTCCCCATTTTTAAATATTACATTGCAGAGCTACATTAAAAAATGATGGAGCAACAACAAACTGTATTTATGTGTTATGAAAATAAGGAAATATAAATTTTCAGCTTCAAGCCTACTCTTCGTTAAGTATATAAATTAGCACATGACATACATCTGAGGCTCAGCAGTGATAAAATATCTCTCAGGTGGATTTATAAAAATGACAAATAAGTTAATGGCAACTATATTTATGAGCATGAGAGCATGAGTCATAAATATGTCCTCAATCCCCTCAACATGGTTTTTAGGCAGATCTTAAAAAAATTAAATAATGTGGCTGTTGTAGGTCAGAGTTTTTGCAAGAGGAACAGTAAAATACCGGACACATTTCATAATATTTTAAAGGGAAGCATCCAAAAATCATAAACGAGAAGTGCAAGAAATATGTTCACACACTGAATGCTAAAGAATTCAGCTGAGAGCATGGATCTTAATATTCTACAAGTCCAGCTAAAATCCTAGAGCCCATAACAATGCCTGTCACAAGTCCATCTGGAGGTCTATAGCCCACAACTAAGTCTCCTGCAGCCCACTTCAAGAATTTGTGCTGGAATGGTCCAAAGTTCAGCAGTGGAAAGTAGAGAGTCTGAGCCACTGGGATGCAGGATTTGTGCTAGTAGACTGAGGCAGCAATGCTGAAGGTAAGCACCAGAGCTCCCTTAAAGGTATCATAGCCGTCAGCAGTAGTAAGGAATCAGGCTCCTCTGGCAATGAGGAAAGTTCAGTTCCACCAGGAAAGCCAATGCAGCAAGCTTCCTCATGAGGCTGAGCCACGCATCATCTCCTCTGGAGATAGGAAACGATGCTCTAGATGTGGACCAGAGCTCCTCCAAAATGAACCGCAGCCATTCTCAGTAACAACAAATGTCTTGAGCTCCTCCTCTGAAAAGAACAGCCAAGTTCATCAGGAAATCCAGAGGGAGGGAGGGAGAAAGAGAGAGAGAGAGAGAGAGAGAGAGAGAGAGAGAGAGAGAGAGAGAGAGAGAGAGAGAGAGAGAGAGAGAGAGAGAGAGAGAGAGAGA
>PVJA010015872.1:0-14247 GCA_004027025.1 Myocastor coypus | reverse complement strand
GAATTCAAACCACAATATTGCTCATACTTTTGGTATTGCAATTTTGTATATATTGGTATACTAGATGTAAATGCTTAGTTCATCATCACTGTCTAATAATATACATTTCCTTCTAAGAAACTATATCTGAGAATGACCTTGTCAATGTGTTATATTTTTGCATTCCCTAGTATCCTCTTATACATTAATTATCATTGTTAATCACAATAACAATATATTAAATGGAATAGTCAAGCAATGAAGTTCATACAGTTTAGATATCTGTAGTAAATCTATACAGCTTATATAATTTTATTATAGGATTCTATAGTTATCCTATTGTATTAATAATTATTGTTAATATCATAGGAATGTTTGAACAGGAAGAAACATAGTACTGTGCATGCAGTGGTCATTACAATCTGTGATTCTGGGCATTCAGTGGGGGTCTTGGAATGTACACCCAGAAGACAATAAGACTATGGTATTTAATTTTCCTAGATTCTAAGCACATTTCATTTTAGCTTTGCTTGAGCCAAGCTTATTGTAAGAGTTCATTCACTTGGATTACCTTTTTATTCTAAGAGTGTGTCTTGTTTTGCACTGCTGTTGGTGCCACAGTGAGCATCCATCTTCCTTCTTCACACATTCTCCCACCTTTTCTCATCATTCCATAGCTCTACCCCTTTACTGATTCTTTCTTATGTTTTTATTTTGTGACACACTTCTATTTTTCATATATCTCTTGCTTAATATTTTATTTTAGCAAGCCTTTTTGGAGTTGTGGTTTTTGTGAGTGTAAGTCCTAGATTAAGTTTTTGCTGTGCCTAAATTTTTTGATTTCCCTTGAGGTTTCTTAACATATAACTATACCTCGTAAACAGCAAACATTTGGTAATGTGCAAGGACTGATTAAATAAGACCTAGAAGCAGAAAATAGGGGGCACAAAACTCTGTTGAACTGAACTAGAAATTCAGTAGGAAGTAATATTAGCTTAGTAAGCGGGTCATAGTTTCAAAAAGAAATCAGTGCCAAATTGGACCTACAATTATTTAAGCTTCAAACGTGCTTTCAAGAAGATGAGGGAGATTCCAAGCAGCAAGCAGAGTGACAAATGAGGAGGGTGATAGCAGTGACAGAGTGAAGTAACCTATGCCTCTCTCAAAGACAATAGATGAGACAAATATAAACTCTAAGAAAAATAATTACTAAATATGTCTGAAAGTCATGGTCCTAAATGTGAGGTATAATTTTGGTCAAACACTGAGGTATAATTTTTATAGAATGTTTAGTATCACTACACATCAATTACTACAGCAATGCTGGTGACATTGGAGTGAAGGAAATAAAATCATACATTACTTAGCTTCCACGGAATAGTCAGTCATTTTATTTACTGTTGGTTACTAGTTTTCAAATCTTACAACAGTTTTAGACAAGGTATGATTATTTAGTTGTGGTTATATAATGGAATCAAAATGTAATGTGCTTTACAATGTAAAGGTAGAGATGTTACTGACAGACAGTGATGTAAAAGAGAGAATGAATATGTCCATGTTAGGGTAAGCATCCAAAAGAAGAGAATCAAGTTATCACGCTTTCTGGATCACTTAATGTAGTGCATTGTTTAATTTAGACGCATTACTGTCTTAGACCTTTTAGAATATTATAGAAAAATATTGTAAATTCTATTCAAAACAGAAATTTATTTACCACAATTGTGGAAGCTGGTCAGGCTAAGATAAAGGCAGATTTGGTCTAGTAATGGCTTCTTTGCTCCTATCCTGGGTCCTTACATGGTAGAAGTATGAGCTAGCTCTATGGAATCTCTTCTTTGAGGGCACGAATACCACTCATAAGGAACCTTTGCCAAAGTTTTTACCTTTTCTTGCTATCACTTTGGAAATTTAGATTTCAGTATATGAATTTCAGCGTGCATAATAGTAACTCAGACAAATAATAAATAACAATTAATCTTGACACTTCCAATGGAACACAATAAATAGAACAAATCTTTGTCACGTGGCTTCCTGAGAAAATGAGAAAAATGAATAGTGTAACAAGAAGACTCTGTGCTTTCTTACTATAGTATGTGTAAAGCTAGAAGGGCTCCTTAAGTGAATTAGAGCAGGGGAAAGACTTCATCATCCTGTAGTTCTGGGTTCGCCAGATCGGTCTTCTGAGTAGAGAGCAGCAGAGAACTTCTGGAGAACTAGAAAAGAAGATTGGGATTAACACAACCTTTTTTATTTATTTTGCCTAATTTTACCAATCTTCTATTTTTCTCCATCTCCTTTGGTTTGGAGTAAGAAGAATGAAACTTAACTAGGAGAGCTACTGAGTCTTCCAAAGTACAAATTGAGGGGCCCGGTGGGATGGCTCAGTGGTCTAAAGCCCCTGCTTGGGAAAGCTTGGGGAGGATTCAGGGACCAAGGTTCGATCCCCGGCACCACATGCTGCACCAGCCCTGCCCTCGGGGCAGGCTGAGCCGGCCATAAAAATGAGTGAATAAACAAACAAAGGTTGTGAAACAAGAAAATAAATAAATAAATAAAATTAAAAAAAAAAAGTACAAATTGACTATTAATGTGGGACTACATATTTTCTTCTAAATACCACTACTTCTATCTGCTCAAATGAAAAAGAAAAGCTGCAAGGATGGTGTTGGCATAGTGAATTTAACCTTTATCTTCTTTGGGGACATTGGTATATCTCTGTTATGATTTATGCCTAGTTGTAGAACCCCCCCCCCCAAAGCTTCATGCAATCATGGGGCGGGGACTTCTAGAGTTTGAAGCTTGACTGATGATACACTGGAACTATGCGTTTTAGTACTGATGAGATTATGGGTCTGAGTACTGTTGGGAATTATAGGTGTGGCCTGAGGCAGATAGGCTAAGGCAGAGAGCCTGTTGTAATGAGACAGAGAGACAGACTCAGGCTGTTGCTCTCTGCTCCCCTGGTTGTTCTGTTGTCTCTGTCACCATATTGTTGCTGTTCTGCCACCATGAAGTGCTCTCTGCAATGTTCGCCTCAGCCTTGGAGCCAGCCAAGTATGAACTGAAACCTCCAGTAACTGTGAGCTAAATAAGCCTTCCCTTCCTTCATTTTGAGTATTCGATATTTATTCCAGCATTGAGAGAAAAGTAACTAAGACCATCTCATCTAAGATGAACACAACAAATGAGCAAATTTTCTATTGAACAGTGCGATAGTGTCCCTTAGTAGAACTGCAAAGTTAAACAAATTAGGGGAGCTGGGAAGATAGCTCCATGGCACAAGTGCCTGCCTGGCAAGTGCAAGGTCATGAATTCAAACCCCAGTCCTGCAAAGAAACAAACAAATAAACAAATTAGGCTCCCTTTGTAGATGAGGATGGAAGTTCATTATTGGCTCATTCATTTAGTTTTTATTAGTTCCGTGAATGCATTACTTTAGTCACAAGAACAAAGATGAAACGATAGATTCTTATAATTAAATTTCAAATAATATTTTCCATAATGGTTATTTGTTCAGAGTTAATAATCTTATTAAAATCCAATTAATTATCTGATCAAATCTTACTTGCTATCTCATTACTCCTCTTCCATTTCAAGGTTAAATGTGGAAACAATGCTCTTTTGTTGGTGATGGTGATGATGATGATGATGGTGCTTTTGTGAAAGTGAAAGAAATCTCTTATATTTGGTGTATGTAATGTGGCATGCTACATGTAAAGGGATTTCTATGGATATTGTTAATCTATACAGTTACACACACAAGTGAAGAAACAGGCAGTGGCAGGGCAGGGAAGTCAGTGCTGTCAGAGACCCAAGGCTGAGATCTTGCACACCTCACTTCACAAGGCATATTCCTACCGTACAGCCGACATTGTAGGAATTCTTTCTTGTGGAGAGCAACTAACTTGAACTAACAACTTTCCTTTAAGTGGCATAACTGGGTTATAATTGCCCATCATGAGTGCCTGTGGAGATCTGCTCTAGTACAGCTAAATCTTGACTAGGGGTCCATGTTCCAGGGACCAAGTGATCAATGCGGACAGGGTGTGCAGGGTAGTTGGGGAAACTGGAAGATATCTGGATGAGAACAACTATCAAAAATACAATGAAATGAATATGACTTCAATCATAATAAGATATGGAATTTACTGTGAATGTTAGAGGGAAATTTCAAAATTAATACTACAGATCCATTAAATACTTGAATAAATAGCTTGGTTATAGCAGTCAGCTGTGCCTTTAAAAGAAGCAAATAAGTCTCAGTGTTTAAACAAGGGGCTAATCTCACTCATAAAATTATTCAAAGGAAAGAATCAGTAATGAGTATAAATACTATTTCCATGGAAGGACAATTATATTAAGATTTCCTTTTTATTTTCTCATGAGTACAAGGATCCACAAATGAGAATAATATATTATATATTTTTTGTACAGAGAGTCTTTTGGCATATATTTATTCAAGAAAAGGAAAAATGAATTCCCTAGTTGATTTTCAAATGAATCTTCTTTACAACTAAAACAAAATCTACTGAAGTATGAAAGAGCATCGTGGCTTAATTAATCCATGCTGATCACACTCTGTGGATGGACTGTAGGTACCATGGTACCTTGGTTCACAAGCTTAGTTCTGTCCACCATTCTGAGGAAGATGTCAGTGGTAGTGCTGATCACCTGGTGCAGAGTTTGCAAGCAGAAGCAAAATTTGCTTGAATGCTTCTGTTTGTGAACTGAATTTTTTGTTAACAGAAACGTTCATAAGGTATCATTAAATAGTTGGTTTAACTGCAATTCAGAAATCACTTGTAAGATCTCCATTTTGAGAACTGATCTCAAACCCTATCACACTGGCCTTAGGAATCATAGTCCAATATTAAGCATTTTTTGTGATTTTGATTTGAACTAAATGATGTCTTGCTAAAGAGAAAGAACAATTATCCAAGAGGTAATAATTTGGGATATTTTTCAGAATTTCAATGATACCATGGTCTTATTCTTTACACATTAGCATTTAATAAAAGGCAAAATACTAAAACTAAATGACTTAACAAGTTCATAATAATATAAAATCATTTTAGCATTTCCAGTATCACCACACTGAACTTTGTTTGACATATATCACTTCACTTAATTGTCAGAGTATCACATGGATAATACATGTTGGCATTTTATACACGGGAAAAGTAAGGCTCCACATGATGAGTAAACATTTCTGAGGTGACACAGCAAATATGTTACAGAACTAAACTGTAAAGAAATACGCGAGCTCTGGAGCTACAGTTCCTAATATCTATGCCATACTGTTTGAACAAACTACTGGAATATTTGGAATTCTACTTGTGGTACATGTTCATGCCATGCAAAAGTTGCCTATGTTTTGGGGATATTTTTGGAATCATTCTAATTTCCTTATTTATGGAAATCCATTTCTTAAAATATACTTGGATCATGAAAAATTGGCATACATAAGTCAAACGGGTAGAGCCTTACTTCTCTCTCCAAGGATACACATTCCTCCAAATCCTTCAATGTACTACATATTCTTCACCAACAACAAGCAGGGGAAGCTTAGTGCTAATGAGGTGCACCCTTTTTCACTAGGTGCCCATGTATGTTAGTGCCTCCTTCTAATTCAAAATAGAAATAGCCATGGGAACATGGATCCTCACAGCAACTGTTAGACCAGGTGGGCAAAGCCGGGCATGTTTTCCTGAGAACTGAGGCTCCATCCAGCAAAGCTCCTGCTCCTCCCAACTCAGTCCCCTCCCTTCTCTCTCCCTTTGATGTTAAAACCTGGTTAATGCCTATTCCTCTGGGTTGTTTTAGGGATTTAAGGAGATGATCTGGGAAGTGATTACTCCAGTGCCTGACACCTAAGAACTCAAGAGGTGTTAGCCAGTTTTGCAATTAATCATGTTGCACAAACTGCTTTCATACTGTGGCTTGAAGCCTGATTATAATTCAGTGAGGTAGACATCTTCATTCTTGTTCAAATGAGGAGCTTGATGTTCAGCAATGCTGGAAATTTAATTTAGCAGGACCAACACTCAGAGTACAACCTTGAACAAAATGCCAAGTTTTTAATCCACATGAAAAGGCTTTCAAACAGACACAAGTCTTTCTTTTCTGACTAAGCTTGCACTGATGCTGTGTTCCATCAAGCTTTCCTCGGTTCTTCCTTCCTTCTTGTCTGTTGCTGTAACCTCCATCCCAATGCACATCTGGTCCCTTATCTACTAATAAGTCCATGTTGTCATTTAACTTCATTGGGCTTGGAATGACAATGTAATTTTCTCCTGTTAATATCATTATGTCTTCATACTTCCCATGCTTCAGGGATTCAGGGAGTTTCCCATCTGATTTATATTTGACATTTTCTCATGTCAACAACTACATCTAAAAGTTCTTTGATTCTTTCAGTGCCTATTGGATGATTGATTCATTCAGTCACTTAAGCTATATTTCTGCATGTCTGCTATATGCAGAAGATAGGGCAGACAATTTCTCTGCTCTTATCTTAAGATAAGGCAGAGGATATTAAAAGGAAACATACATACATTGCACACACACATACTCATATGTTAGAAAAATATCACAGTCATAAAGACAAAACTGTGCTGTAGAATGCCTCGCTGGCTGCTGAAATCTTGAGGGAGGATCTATCTCTAAGGTGATGGCACTGAAGCTGGAATCTGTTTTTCAATAAAGAAATCTGTTGCATATGCATTTTGTAATCTGAACAATCAGCAACCATTAAGTAATAGATTTGGGGCTAGAGAAATTGACAATCTGGCTTAAAAATATAGTATGTGAACTTTTTCTCTTGGCCTTTGTTAGATTTTAGGGATGTTTTGAAATATTAACCATTTGTTCACTATCATTCAGTGTCCAGATATTAAACTGTTATAATGAAAAAGATATGACTTTGGGTCTTGTCCTTATGTATTAAGACTACTTTGTTCAAGAATATTATGATAACATGGATGATGTCTCTGTGAGCTCTCACTATTGAAACTAGTGCATTGCCTAAATATTTGCTGTATACTAAATACAGCACTAGGTGCTGGAGGTAAAAACATTAATATAGTGCTGGCCATTTCAAGTAGCCTTTGGACATCATGAAATCTAGACTTTATCTCTAAAATTTGTGTCTTTATCTCTAAAATTAGTTCTTGAAACAACTGCTTTCCTGTACATACCATAGGAGAAAGGAGCTGCTTTTCACTTTGACATTGAGAGGGGTGGTCCCCAGTGACACATGCACTTCTCATTTTCAGTGATCTATTAGCCTGAGTCACCATCCAAAAATCAGTTTGTGACTTGAATAATTTTGTCTGCAACTGTTATGTAAGGTGTGTCTCCTAAAGAGACTGTTGTATTTCTGCAGTACCTTTACAAAGCAGCAATTTATGTCCTCCATTTGGGAAGAAAAGAGTCCTTCAGGAAATATAGAAGTCATACCAGTCGTGGTTGGTCAGTGACTTGTTTTATAAGAGAAAGTTGATGTTCACCATGGCTCTTAATTTAAAACTTTGCATTTTCTCAGGGCAACATCTGAAACCTTCTGTAATTCAAAGACTGGCATCACTTTATTAGAGCAGAATAGCTTCAGCACTGCCTTGGAGCACTTTCTCTATGTATTTATTGTTTGCTTCTTTTTTTAAATGTATCTTGTACAGGGCCTCACTATGTAGCTCAGACTTGTAGTGATCCTCCTGTTTTCAGCCTCCCTAGCAATGGGATTACAGGCATGAACCACCACACCCGATCTTCATGGACTGCTTAGTGCAACCAGGGGTGGGGCCAGCGTGGCATGTGGTGCTGGGGATCAAATCTGGGTCCCTGTGTTTGCCTAAGCAGGCACTTAGTCCATTGAGCTATTTTACTGGTCCTAGCATGTGCTTCTGACAAGTTTCAAAATTTAGAGAAACAACTAATCAAATATCATCTTTACATCTCTAGATGAATAGAAAGAAGAGCCCAATTATTTATTACTTTTTCTACAATTATTTCAATTGTAACAAAATATAGTTATTTTTGAGATCAAATATATATATGTATACACACACACAATCTGCTAGCATTTGAATATATATAGCTTCTCATGTGTAATAAGAACATACCGGATGGCTTTATTCTATGAAGTTCTTGGAAGCTCACAAAGTCCTCAAATGACTTGTTTTTATGTATAACAATTTGCTTCTGGGTAACAACAAAAGGTAAGTCCCTTTTCTGCTCATCCTGTGTCCTGGAAATTAAATCATAAAACTGCAAGCTCTCAGTAAGTTAGGAAGACTGTAGATAGTGACTTAGTCACAGTGAGAATCTGTTTTTAAATGTAGAGAAATTTGCTTCAAATAGCTGTCCAGTGAAGTAAGACATTTTAGGAAGCTTGTGAGCTTTTGTAGCTCTCCCTGTCTACAAGAGGCTTGCCTGGGTGTTTCATATATAAAATATTGCCTAGGAGCCAGGGAGATAGCTCAGAGGCATAAGCACCTGGCTGGCAAGCAGGACGACCCAGGTTCAATCCCATGTACTATATGTCGTGCTGGTCCTGCCTCTGGGGCTGTCAAGGCAGTCACTAAAATCAGGCATGGTGTCGCATGCCTGTAATTTCAGCACTGGGGAGGCTGAGACAGGAGGATTACTATGAGTCTAAGCTGCATAACAAAACAATGTACCAAATATATAAATATATATAAGTGCCTCTTGCCATGGTCTTTAGGATATGTTTATTCCTCCTCTGGGATATAATTATTGACACACAGCATTATAGTTAGCAATTATTTTAAATAAAGCCTGATTTACTGATCTTAAGCACTAGAGATTTGCCTACTATGAACCAGTCTTATATTCTTATCATTCTATCCACCAGTGATTACTACTTTCTAAATAATTCTGAGCTACCAGGCAGCTAACAAAGAGGAATGAAAGAAAGATAATTATGCTCTCCATGGCTTTCTGCAATGAGGCATGCCAGTTGCATATAATAATTCTTTAGCTTGTAAATCAGGTTGCTAGGTAATATCATACATCCTGATAGCTGCTTATGATTCAAACTAGCCTTTCTGCTGATCTCTGTTTATTCCACTAGTTTGGAATAATCAGGATCATCTCAGATTCAGGTAATTCTTTTTCTTCTTTCTTTCTTTCTTTCTTTCTTTCTTTCTTTCTTTCTTTCTTTCTTTCTTTCTTTCTTTCTTTCTCTCCCTCTTTCTTCTCTTTCTTTCTATGTATTTTGCACAGGATCACAGTATACAGCTCAGATTCATAGTGATACTCACGTTTTCAGCCTCTTCCACACTAGGATGACTGGCATGCGCCACCACACCTGGACTCTGTCATTGGCTCAGCACATCTAGGGGTGGGGCTGGTGCAGCATGTGGTGTAGGGGACTGAACCCTGGTCCCTGTGCTTGCCTCCACTGGCACTTCATTGATTGGCTAAGCTATCTTGCTTGCCTGATAAATCTTTTTTTCCTCTGTTCTTGTAAAGCCTTGTTCATATTGCTAAACTAACATATTGTCTTATACTTTGGTTATTGATATTCCCTGTGTGCCTGTCTGTTACAAGCAGAAATATATTCAATACTGTATTTCCTCAGAGCATGCACCTTAACTAATATTCTTCAAATTGTACTCAATCCATATTGGGCTTCTTTTCCTTCTCCGTTATGTAAACGTCTTACTTTTTGATGAGACTAAACTATAACAGAGAAAAAATTGAGATCAATTTTCTTATAATATTTCTTTCTGCTATAATAAAAAGATTAATACAATATGATTTATAAGCTAAAGCATGCCTATGAACATTTAAAGACAGGAATATATTTTAAAACCCAACATTAATATAAAAGCAATTTTCTCTCTCTATTACCAAGAGTTGAAAACATAAAAATTGTTTTAGTCAGAAGTTCAAATAACCACAGAAATACAGGGAACACATGGAATTTAGAGATCTAAAAAAGTGAGATCATTACATGTTCATTTGGTGTTTGTATTGCCAATATCTCAGCGTAGCCCAAACAAAATAATAGAATCATAGCCCTGAAAGCAATTTCAAGGATATTTTTGCAGGTTTCCATCAACAGATCATAAAATAGTCCAAAGGTGGAAGGTGTCTTAGATGGTATTATTAGACTGTGATGGAGCATAGCAAATGTCTACATGCAGATGTGATAGACCAGAAAATGTGCAGCTCAAATCCTTCTCCAAGATAGTTTTTTTTTTTTCCCACTTCTGAGATGTATGGTTTGCTGCTCATCTATAGCTATGGGCTCCTTTGTTTCATTCCTACCTCAGTGTCTGAATTCAGTTCACATTCTTTGCTTGTGTAGCCTGAGCTAATGACTAAGCAAGATGATTGTCTTATTTCATTTTCTGTTACCCTAACAAAATACCCAAGCTTAGATTTTTTCCAACAAAAGAGGCTGGAAGTCTGAGATCAGGTGTCCTCATCAGTTCAGCCTCTACTTACAATGCAACATGGTGGTAGGCATCATGGTAGGAGTAAAAGCCTGAAGAGAGCAGTTCCGTGGTGAGCAAGTGCAATTCAGGATCTCACATTACTGTAACGACAATTCCTACAGAAATGGATCCCTGTAGAACTGCTGCACAAGAATCCCTTGAGGGCAGTGTCCCCTAATGACCTGATTACCTCTACCAAGCTCAGCTTTTAGATGGTTCCACCACCTGCACTGCTACACTGGAGACCTCGCTTGTAGCACCTGAACTTTGGAAGACACACTCCAGTCACGTCAATACTGTAGCAATGTGGTACAATGGCCTGGCTGTATCCACACATCATGACACTCTTGTAGTGGAATCTTTGCTTTAGAGAACCTCACTGGACTGTTAAGAGACTGTCAGTCCTTTATGGTAGCCTGATCCTACTTCTCCTTCATTTCTCTTACAGGTTTACTCCCTAATGAACTTTGAGGATTTTTGTAATGTCTCAATGTTCCTTTTTGGAGTAGTTAATATTCAAAAAAATGCAATAATAGAAAAGGATAAGAGATCCAATGAAGAGACACCTAAAAACCCTGTAATATGGGTAGCACAAAGCCCAGGGCCCAGCCTTCTTGCCCTAATTAACATAATTCTTAAGGCTCATCCAACTCTCTGCATGTTGAGATGAGATCTCTGCTGTAACTGCATTATGAAGGAGCTTTCCACCCCTCTCTCGACTGTGGTTCCTTTACAAGAACTTTGTGTATGCACTGCCAAGGTATGAGCGCCTTTTTTCCTGGGACAGGTGCAATATTAACAGCACTTTCAAATATTATCAAAGCATGATTATTTCAATCATGAATGTCAATTTATAATGAATTTTAGATAAACATATATTTTCTGATGTCTATACTGACTACAAAATGCAACACTACCCCTCTATAACCCCCTTTGTACCTCTCCCCTTGTATGTGTGTCTCACACTATATGATTGTCATAGAGGATCCCCCATAGATCCCCAAGACATAGGCATTGCTTCTATTTCATTCACTGGTTCATGTAATTTTCTGTTCTTGGGTGCATGTCTTAGTCTTTTCAGACTACAGTGACAGCACACACACATGCACACATAGTCTGGGTAGCTTATAAAATAATGTCCTTATTTAGTAGAAAGGATAAGGGAGATCTGTGGGGTCTCTTCTATAAGTACACAAATCCAACTCATCAGATTTCTACTCCTTGATCTCACCACCTCCTGAAGGCTTCACGTCTTTTTACCATCAAATTCATGGTTAGGATTTAAGCTAACATATTTTGGGGATAACACGAACAGTTAGACAAGAGCAATCCATCTTCCTGTGTGCCTGTCAATCTCATCTTCTGACTGCAAGACTCAGTTTGGCCGTCTTCATGGGACATCTTGCTGTCCAATAAATTATTTCTCTTTTCTGTAATCCAATATCTGCTTTCTGTTTCTCACTTTATAATTGCTACACAAAAATAGGAAAGTAAGAGGAGATGGGAATCTTGGAAATGGAACATGGGAACTATTGTTTTCATCATCTTCAATTTTAAAAGGCATCTAACTGTATCTGTCTAAGATAATGGTTGGGAAAAAAAGGAGTTAATGTACAGATTTGAGTATCAATATTTGGTAGCATTTAAAGAAAATTATAGAAAGCATACTTGGAGCTTAATACATGGTGAACTATATGTTGGAAGAAACAAATTATAAGTAGATTTTTCACAGTGTAATGATTAGTTGGAAATGTGTAATTATGCTCCTCAAGTCCAGTAGCTGCCCACCTAGAGATGGGAATCATGGCTGACCCAAGAAGGTTATACTCCTTGGAGGTTATTTTTGTATTTTATTTTATTTTATTTTATTTTATTTTTTGGCAGGACCCGGGTGAAGTAACGACCTTACACTTGTCAGGAAGGCACTTGTGCCAAGGAGCTATCTCCCCAGCCCCTTTTTTAGAAAAATATTTATTTTAGGCTAACTTGTCCTTATAGTACATATCAGTGGGTTTCAGTGTGATAGTTTTCACACATGCACACAGCCCAAATCAAATCTCTATTTGTCTTCCACCTTCCTAGCCAGTAGTAAGCACCATTCTACTTTCCAGTTGCTTGACTGCGTGGCCTTCACCTACGGGAAAGATCCTGCTGCACTCGACCTTTTTGTGTCTAGCATGTTTCACATGACTTTCAAGAACTGGAAGTTCCAAATGTCTTTGGGGAGCGGGGAAATGTGTGCCTGTTGAGACCACAATGTTAAAAGAAATAAATCAGATACAGCCTAAAATGTCACATAGTTTCTCTTATGGAGTAAACTCAAAGTATAAATAAAGAGCAAAATGAAACAAAGTAGGTGAACAGATCTTTCTCATATGGTAAAGCAATGAAGAGATGGATGACAAAGGGAGGGAGAAAATTTTTAAGCAGGGAATGGAGGTGTCTTATGCTCATGTAGCAACTCTATACAAGGAATAAAACAATATGTACCACAAGCATAAACTAATAAAAACTTTAAACAACTCTCAAATCACAAACTGTTTTAGGCTGAAAAGAGCTAAAGGAAGAAAAAAATGATTATGAATTGGCTAAGAAAGTAAGAAAGAGAATGCAACTAGGCATTATACTTACACAAATGTGAAATATACACAGCTTATTGAATGAGTTTACTTGATGGGAGCAGTGTGCAGCTCCATAGCTCTCATGTGAGTTTTCCATGCATATCCCTCACACCCGTAAGCCACCACCGCAACACAAATACTGAATATATTTATCACCCCCAAATTTCCTCATGCTTCTTTGCTTCCCAACTTTTCATCATTTTTTTGGCCATGACCATCATGAAACTATGAATCACTGATAACACAATAGAAGAATTTATGCTTAGACTATAATTCAGATGGAATACTACTGTGTATATTTTAAAGCCTGGGTGATCTCATACAATATAATTTGATATTCACTTGTATGGGGATATGTATTAAGAGTTCATTTCTTTACATTTTTAACCCATTGACTCATTGAGGGACATGCGAATTAATTTTAGGTTTCAGTTATTTAAATAAAGCTGCTATGACTACCCATGTATACATATTTTTACATATGCATCCTTCATCTCTTTTGCATAGATACTTAAAAGTAACGAGTTTGTCTTTCTTTCTTTCTTTCTAAGAAACCATCAAATAGTACCAAAATAGTTGCGCTATATTTCTTTCCCAGTAGCAGTGTATGAAAGATGTAGTACTACTTACCTTGGCATATAGTCTTTTAATTTTAGGGATTCTGTTTTTTAAAGTTTTAAAGAGAACAAAAGGAGCAGAAAAAAAAAAAACTCATTATAAATGATACAGAAGTTACACTGCATAATGTTGTCTTCAAATTAGTTGTCTAGATTACCAGTTGTAAGTATACAAAGCTGGCTGAAGAAAGTTAGAAGAAATGGAAAAGGAGAATAAAAAAAATAAGAATTAACTGGCCCTTTAGTAGACCAGCAGATATCAGCAGTACAGCTATCCAAGCTATCCAGTATGTACACATTTTCCGCGTTTCTTTCTTCCTTTTGTCCTTTTCCTCATTCCAGTTGTTAGTATATACTTGTGATTTTAATTGGTATTTCTTTTAGGACTAAGGATGGTAAGCATGTTTTCATATGTGATTTTTCCATGCATTCATTTTTTTTCTTGTGAAATGTCCACTCGCATCTTTTCCGCATTTTTATTGAACCATATCCTTATGGTTGTATTTTGAGAGATTTTAAATGCTTTAGTTTCCATTTTTTTTTTTTTTTTTTTTTTTTTTTTTTTTT
>PVJA010015871.1:34413-44724 GCA_004027025.1 Myocastor coypus | reverse complement strand
ATTGCAAAACCTTTGACTGTGTATATATCTGCTTCCTCTTAGTCCAAAGAGAAATATATTCTTTCCTTTGTTTTTCTTTTTTTCTAAGCAACATCAATAGGGAGGTGGGTCATGCCCACACACTGTACCCTGTAGAATGCTTGTGAGGACATTATGCAATATGTCAACTTTCAAAGAAAAGAAAGGGGAAAAGAAAAAAAAAAAAGTAATGTGGATTTAGAAAGGTTAATGTTTAATTGTTTGATCAATCTTATATACCTATATGTATTAATCTAAACTGATCTGATGATGAAAATATGTAATATATACATTGTTATATTTAAACAATTAAAAAAAATTCTCTGTGAATCACAAAAAAATGTCTATACTTTCACCATTTAGACATAGATAAATGCATAGATAAATACATAGATACATAGATATAGGTAAAGATGATGAAGAAGTATAGTATAAGATGGGATTACAAGATGCAAACTGATCTACTCAATAATAGTTTCCACATGCTCCTATTAATTTAGAAAAATCTGGAGGCTGATGTGATAGCTCAGTGATCTAAAGCACCTGCTTAGGTAAGCTGAGGCAAGCATGCAGGGACCACAGTTCAATCTCTGGCACCACAGACTGTGTCAGCCCTGCCTCCCGGGGAGTTAACCAGCCACCAAAGAGAGAGAGAGAGAGAGAGAGAGAGAGAGAGAGAGAGAGAGAGAGAGAGAGAGAGAGAGAGAGAGAGAGAGAAGAAAAGAAAAAAGAAATCGCTGAATAGGGCAACTAACTTGTGACTACCACAGTTAGGTCAAATTATTTCTTAGTTCTCCTCTGTTTCCTCAGTCTTTCCTTCTGTCATCTGTTCTGTTTACCAGCTGCATCATCATTGCATTTCCAGACAGCTTATTTTTAATTTGTGGACTCCATTTCTTCTAGTTTCACTCATGATTAATTAACAACTTACTCTCAGCACTCATTGCCAATCACTAGTACCCTCTAAAATCCATCATTACAAGTCCTTTTAGGTCTGCATTTTTCTTATTTTCAGGAATACTTGACTAAAATAAAGAATTCTAAGCAGATAAAATACCACATGAAATCATACCAAGCGTGAAAGAGGTAATAGTAGAAGGTATTATGCTAGCACACTGCAAGAGAAAGCCTGATCCACACTTCTACTTATGGTTTCATCATTTACACAAATGAATAGCCAATGGAGAGTGCACATGGATGTACCTGCCACCTGTATAAACATCAAAACCAGCTAAAATTTAGATGGGATACACTCTCCTGAAGACCTGGATCTCTCCATTGCTTGAGAAGGTCCATATTTATTTAAGTGGTAGCAGGATGTCATTAACCCTATGGGCGGTACTACACTTGGATCTCAGTGTCTTTGCATAACTTGGAGCTGAGAGGCAAGAAGACAGGAGCAGCATGAAAAACATGAGTGAAATTCAGTTTTCCATTTATGAAAGGAATGAATACCTAATTCATTCATGTGGAAACTTAGGATAAGATTAAAATTCAGGGACATTCACTTAAAAACCATGAGAGATTAAATCACTATATATATTTTTTTTTCTTTTGTGATACAGGGTCTTGCTATGCAGTTCAAATTCCTAATGATGCACCTGTCTCAGCCTCCTAAGTGCTGGGATTATAAGTGCACACCACCATGCCAGGTTCAAGAGCCAAGACAGCATGCAGTGCCATGGAAAGAACTTGGAACCATACATTTTCCAGGCAGATGCTTATGCTGATGAGCTATCTTCCCAGCCCTCTAATATATATTTTTAAAAAGCTGACATTTCACCTCAAATAGAACCCTATGCGTATATAACCTTCACGCACTATGTGCCGTTGCCTTTCCTGTTTTATGTTCAACAGTGTTCCTAATAGTGGATCACAGAGACCAAGTGTAGGAAACTGCTCCAACATGTGATTTGTATGAATCACATGCTTGTTTGCATTTTAAATTTGGCTTACAGAATGTCTACAGTTTTTAAAGTTTAGTAGGGAAGGAAAAAAAAAAGAAAAAAGATGAAGATAAAAAGATTCACTATTTTTCCCTTCCTTTAGTAATGACTGATTAGGGCCAGTGAGATACCTCAGTCTAAGGTGCCTAATTAGGCAAGCTGATTATAATCAATACAGGAAATTTATATGTCACAGTCACATGGTTTCCCCCACGTACTCAGTCAACAGCAATTTGTTCATTGCCCCTTTTTCACCAAATACTGTGCTACCATATCTGTAATACAAAATACACACAAAATAACACAATCTGTTCTTTTCTTTAATGTGACACTCATTTTTGGGAAGCAACACCAACTGCACCAAACAAGCAGCTCAAGGTTCTTCTGCAGCCTTTGGATCTCCGTCTGTATCCCTACTCTAGTGCTGCCTACCTTGTGCTGCAACTCACTGTAGTCCTTAATAGATCTTTAATAAATGGCTACTTTACAACAATTAAGCTACTTTATTGCTAACAATAACAACACATCATATTTATTTTATGAAATAATTGGAAGTTTCAAAGAAATAGCTAAGGAAATATTGGCATAAAATATCAAAGCAATGATTAGTGATGTCTTTTTACATAATTAATCTCTCAGGGAAAACTCCATTGTTATTGCCTATGTATGTTTTTTACACATCCTAAATCATGGCCTAAATTATTGTTCCTCTTTTATTAGAAACATGAATTCCAGAGAAGATAGACTCTCATGGGAATGGAGACCAGAGAAGCCGTTGCAGTTGTGGCACAATGGGTGAAAGAGGTGAATATTGTTGGAAAGAAGGTAAACACAAATATCAGTCTCCTAGAAAACAAATGGCTGAACTTTAAGAAAACCCACCACAACCTCCTACCCAAATCACTTGAAAATGCCTGCTTTGAAGATCATCTTGTAGTGACTAACCTATGGTGACTAAATCTACTATCAAAACTTTACAGTATTCTTTCAACTATCTTATCCAATGTTCCATTACAGAATAATGCAGGGTTTTTCTTCTATTCTTTAAGTTTCTAGATCTGATCTCATGATAAGAGCACTTATAGTACAGTAAAAAAAAAAAAAAAAAAAAAAAAAAAAAAAAAACCTTACACAGCCAAAAGACGTTGACTTAATTTCTTATTTATTTATTTATTTATTTATTTATTTTTAATGTATTTGGTTGTGACAGGGTCTCACTGCACAGCTCGGACTCATAGTGATCAGCCTGTTTGCAGCCTCCCCAGCACTGGGAGTACAGGCATGTGCCACCACAGCCTGACTCTGGCTGGCCCAGCCTGCCCTGGGGGTGCGGCTGGTGCAGCATGTGGTGCCAGGAATTGAACTGCAGTCCCTGAAGTTGCCTAAGCTTTCCTAAGCAAGTGCTTTAGTCCACTGAACTATCTCACTGGCCTCTTGAGTAAGTTTCTTAGCTAACATTTTGTTTAATAACAACAACACCAAAAAGCATGCTTTCAAGCTTCTGGAACCTTCAAAGGAATTGTACATGCCTGCTCTCACTGAAAATAAAATGAAAGTAATTCTACAAGGACAAGAATAGACACACAAATGAACAATGAAAATCTGAAACACTGCACCTCTAAAATATAATTAGATTTCCCTCATTCCACAAAGGGAAACCATTCCCCTCCAAACTGCCTACCCAGGAGTTTCATATAGAGGCTGTGGGCTTAGAAAATAGCAGAGCTGAACCTAGTACATTACAAGACCCCATGGAAACAGTCGTTTCCTATTCATCAATGCTTTATTCTTGTCTCATTTCTTAGATATTTACCAAAAAAGTTACCACTTGCTTTATATCACTGAGCACACACACACACACATACACTCACACACGCACACATAGGTCTATTGAGATTTTGACATGTTGTTTTACAAACACATTAAGTACTGCTTTCTTTATGGTTCACCACACAAAAGAACAAAAGGCAAATATTGCTTCTTTAGGTAAATAATACTCACGGGAACTCCAGCTCCAGTGTAGTGTAAAGCCCTGCATCACTCTTAGAAAACAGGATGGTTTTATGGTAACTTGCACACTTAAATTGTTAAGTATGGAAAGTTGGAAGCTGAAATTACCATCAGTATCATCCAATCTAAATCTATGCTTTAAAGATACAAAAATAAGTGTCATAAATGTCATAGAACATGATGAAGATGATAGGATTGCGTTATAAATTAGACAAATTCAGATATTGCTGCATTTGTTTAGCCAGGAGGAAAGATTGGATTTGCATTACTTTGTCACTGGAACGCCAGCCTCAGTAGTACTCACCTCTGGGATCCTTAGCATTATTAACATGATTCGTTATATTGCATTTCACTGCATTTCAAATTGTGGTTCCAAAAGAAAGGAATGCTAAAGTGACCAGTGACATTTTCACCAAAGTATATTGTCCTACTCAGTTAAATGCGGGCTTGTATTTGTGGAAAGCTGAAGAAAGAATGACCATTTTCCACACTGTCATCGATACAGCTCCAAGAGATGGCACAGTGTATGTTCACTCCTGCAAACATTCCATAGCCCTTAAAGTGATCACATTTTTCTTTATGTTTAAAATCTTCATCATAAGTACAGTATTAGAATAGTACATGACCTTTCCCACTTTCCAACTTAGAAAAGGTAAGCAAATATTCCAAGCACAGTGTAATTTTGTAAAGAAAACAAAATGAACATTCTAATTAGGTGACAGTTATATTTTTTGGATATTAAAGTATGTATTAATGATAGCTTCCATTTAAAGAAAAAGGTGGATAGCTGGACAAGTGCCACTAGGTTCACAGAGAGAGAAAGAGACAGAGAGAATGACAGAGAGACAGAGAGTATGACAAAGACAGAGACAGAAACAGACAGACAGACAGACAGACAGACAGACAGATAGACAGACAGACAGAGGAATGGTGAGAAAGACATGTTTCAGAACCATGCATAGTGGATTATTTTCTGCTGCCTTATTACCCATCCTTAGTTATCCCTTAAAATACCAGTTTTCAACCTGTGGGTCGCAACCCGGGCGGGGGTCGAACGACCAAAACACAGGGGTCACCTAAAGCCATTCCAAATCATAACTGTAGCAAAATTACAGTTTTGAAGTAGTCACCAAAATTATTTTCTGGTTTGGGGTCACCACAACATGAGGAACTGTATTGCAGTGTCACAGCATTAGAAAGGTTGAGAACCACTGCCTTAAAATATGGTAAGCCAGGGGTGGTGGCACAGGTTTGTGATCCCAGCTCTTGAGAAGTTAAAGCAGGAGGATGGATGTGAGTTCAAGACCTGCCTGGGCTACAGAAGTGAGTTCAAGGCCAGCCTGAACTGCATAGTGAGAACCAGTCTCAAAAAGACAATAAAATAAAAATAAAATAAAATAAGCCTCCCCTAGTTAAATAATTAGAGGTTGACAACCTACCCAGATTGTTCTAGATAATACCTCAGTGGCCCCAGGAGAGATAAAATTCAGCTGTCAGATATATATTGTTGGAAGACATGCTGAAGTGTAAAATATTTAATCATCTATCTGAACATTTATATAATAACATAATTAGCCAAAAGAAAATAGAGCAATTGGCTGCATTTCTGAAAGAGTGAAACAGCTGCAGCAAAAACATAAGCTTGTCATTCAGACATTTTGCTCTTCACAGATAAAGGTGAATTACAATGGAAAGAATCACATTTCTCATTTTGAGGTCTTTACAAAATAAATTAAAGAGAAAATCACATTGAACACAGGTATGAGGTCAAAATGATCAAATGCATTTATTTAAACTGTACAGGAACCACTGTATTTTTAAAAACACATAAGTTTCTGAGAAACCACTTTCATCTGTCAGCCAGTTTTGTTGGTTGTGGTACTGGACACCCTGACAGCAGAACTTGAACTTCATAAGAAAAATGTCAGCAATCTCAAGGAACATCTGTAAATCTTGGAAAAATTTAGTGACAAAAGACAAGGCAGCATCTATGAATTTTTTCTCTCTTAAAAAGAATATTTTCTAAATTTAAGTAAAAAATAGAGGATATAAATGATCCCCTAAACATAAAACTTCTATCTATCACAGCCAAATTGTCATTTCAGTCAATATGCCCTTTATCTCTTTGTGCTTGACTGTAGCAAGAAAAAAAGAAGACAGATGCATGTATAATTAATAAACAGAAAAAATTTTATTCATTTCAAAGTACTTTGCTACATGAAGATTGTTACAACAAGCATATTTTTGGTTATCTCAATTAAACAATTTTATTCTCAGAATATACATTTATTCCTGATGATAAAAATTTTAAAACCAAAGTGATTCTCTTTGTTTTAGAATTTAAAATATTCTTTTCATTATATTAATTAACTTTTCAAGGAAAGAAAAAAGAAAAGTGAGAGCAGAGAAGAACAGAAGGAAGGATGAGTTAGGGGCCCTTTGGGTCCTACAGGTTTTTCTGTGAAGCATCACATGAAGGATATGTTCTAGCCCTTGGCTCTGGTCCATTTGTAACATCTTAGATTGACTCAGCCTACCCTAAATTGGAACAAGCTTAGCAGAAGTAAATCTGAAAAGTCCACTCTAGCCTGACAATATGTTTAAGAGAACTTTGACTGGATCTGGTAGTTTTCAGAACTAGCTTCGTATATAACCCATTTTACATCTCTTCTACAACAAAGCCTTGAACCGATATCTCCTTCCCATTAAAGGGGATAAAATGTTTTGAGACACAGAGATTTTCTAATATTACTGGACATTTGGACTCAATGTTAGGTGCAGAAAAAAAAAAAAAAAACGTCAGGAACAGCTAGATTTACCAAAGTATAAGAAGTCTTTTCATACCAGTGTGTCGCGGTACACAGGGAGAAACTGTGGTGATTTTTGTCACTCTTTTTCATGTTTTTCATATGAAAACTGGTAATTATTCTATTAAGTAAAGCTTTCCTTAAATCCAGATATAAGAGACAGGATACAGCAGGAAAAAATTATCTTTTTCCCTCAACAAGATACATCACCTATTTCCTCTTATGCTTAGGGGAAATAGCTTACATTGGATTCTCCTAGCTTTGTATAAAGACTTCTAATTTTGCTATTTAATTCTCACAGCCAAGTGGCATAAAAAAGGCCAACTTTGAGATCACATTGAAAATGACACTTTGAGCACAAGTGAAGCTAAATCTCCTGGCCATCAACTGGTTACAGAAACAGTTAGAGATGAAACTCAGTCTAAAAGAGATTTGTGCTGTTAACATTTACTTACATTAAATCTGTCATGTATTCTAAATCTTATGACATTGTCAATTATAAAGCCTAAGTATGATTACAGACACATTTACAAAAGAGAAAAATCTTGAGTAATCTTGTGCTCTAGGGTAATATTTTTTTGAAAGAAATAACTTTTAAAAAACACAATAGTGGATTGGCAAGATAGCTTTGTGGCATTAGCACCTGCCTGGTGAGTGCAAGGACCCAAGTTTGACATCCAGTAGTACATGCCACACCAGCTGTGGAACCGTGGACATGCTGTGCCAGCCCTAAAATAGGGGAGCACAACTGTAATCCCAGTGCTGGGGAGGCTGAGACAGGAGGATCACCATGAATCCAAACTGTATAAGGAGGCCCTGTATAAAAATAATAAAAACAAAAAAGTAAGAAACAAAAAATGTAATAGTTTAATACTGAGAACTTCCATACCTACTAGTGTATGAATTACACAGCAGTCAACACATGATTTAGTTTGGAACAATTGACATTAGTTGAAAACAAATATAGAGTCTGATTTTTTATTTAAAAAAAAAAACTTTATTGACTTATTTATTTATGTATGTATATTATGGCCTGCTCAGCCTGCTCTGGGGGTGGGGCTGGTGCAGCATGTTGTGCTGGGGATCTAACCTTGGTCCCTGTGGTTGCCTAAGCAGGCACTTTAGACTCCTGAGCTATCTTGCCTGCCCCTAGAGTCCGATTTTTCATTCAGTCCAGTTGATGTAATTTGAAGAAAAAGTATATTCTACACACATAAAAAAACTGCAACCTGGAAATTTAAAAATATGTGACCCTAAAGGAATTCAGGTGTGAGAATATCTTTGAATTAGGACAGGCACAGAGAAGTTACCTGACCTGAAGATTAACTGCTAATGGACAATTTCCTAGTAACTGTTTTAGCCCAGATTCATGGAATTGTAATGGTCACTTTGGCCTGAAGGTGTCTGAATAATGTTAAGTTGATATAGATCTTGGAGGCTTCTATTTCTTGAATATTAAATTCTACAGATAATGTACCAAGAATAGTTGTACTACATCTTTTTCTACATGAATAAAGATTTCCAAAGAAATATCATGATTTATAGCTTCTCTTTAATATCACATTTTGTACATTTCTTGAGAACTTATGCTTAAGTCTAACAATATTATAGATAAATGTCTCTTATTATGCAAAGTAATAAAAAAGGTCTAGAAAGCAAAACTATCACTAATTCCTGACCTAATGTTAATCAATGCATCACAGATGAATTAAGGTAATTCATTTGTTTCTTTATATCTTTTTTATTTATCTCTTCGTATTATTGCTCAAAGCCATGCTTCATCAGACAGATTTGCAAACTCTTCTCTGGTGAGCTTAGAAGGTCACAGGTGAACAGAAGACTAAGGCTTAATGTGTCAACTAGAAAGTTCAGGAAAATGCAATTTGAGACACAGAGATTATTCATTTCTAATTCTTAGACATAGTGCCAGGGATTGAGAAGCCTCTCTTGAATCTTGTAAGTCTTATTTATGTAATTCTTTGTGTTGCTGGACATTAGATATATCAGATCTTTTCAGCACTATCTTTCATGAACATACAGACTTTCTACTCTCTAGATTGAAAGACAGGCTTCTAAGATTCTGAGAATTTTCTGAATATGTCACTGCTTTGTGCAAATCTGTAGTCAGCCTAACTCAAACTTCAGAAGGATTTCCCTTTGTAACTGACATCCTTGATGCAGGAATCAAGTGTCAAGGTTTGTCATACTTTGGGTATGGCTAAAATGTCCAGGGAAACCTAGAAATGATCTTAACAAGAAGCCCTTTGATTAACCAACTGGCCCTATCAACTGGAACCAAGGAAAAGAAAATCAAAGGCTGTTTTCTGTTGTCTTTTTGTTATAGTTGTTTTATACCTACTATACTGTTCAATATTCTCACAGCATTCTGTGAGCATTCTTAGTATAAAAAAACTTAGCTAGGGCTAATTTATGATTTTATCTTTTATCTCTATTTTTCAAATATAGAACTCAGAATTACAAGAAAAGAGTACCTACTTTTCCAAAAACAAAAGCAGAAATGCTTGCTTTTGAGTGGTAAATAACTTGGCTTATTCATGAGAGCTATATCTTCTTTTAAAGCATCACAGAAACATTCTTCTCTGTTTCAGAATAATGTTTGTTTTCCCCCCTTTGACACCACAGTACCATGGCTTTATGACACAACAGGGTGTACTTGGTTGGTGTGTTAATATCACAGTTTGAATGCAGTAAGCCATGAATTCTAAAGAGAGAAACTACAAAAGACCAAAAAGTATATTACTGTTTGAATAAAGCACATCCTGAAGTGGTAATTCAAGTTTTATTTTGTCACTTTATTAATGATACTCATTATGTTATAGGGTATTATATTACATAAAAGGAATCATATGCCCCCAACTGTATATGGATAATGTTGTAATTCCATCAGGGCATTGTAGCAATGCCGAAAAGTACCTGAGCAAAGCCCGAATAGCTCATTTATTAGCACCACAACTCAAAATGGAATAATAGCTCTGATTTAATATATATTTGGGAAGCATTATAGGCCACAATGTGTATTTACTTTAGTCACCTACGCTAAGCAAACACAATTAAAATAAAATTGTGCAATGAAATAATCAATCATTACCTTATAAGTAAAATTACTTTACATCTCTTCCAAGCCACAAATCACCTCTCATTTCTGTCCACCAAAGAATTGGGAAGAAGGAAACAAAAGTGTTCTGGTAACATGGTGTCAGGGGATAGGGAGCATTCTTCCCCCAAGTTAGTATCTGAGTGGGGCTGGAACCTACAGTCTTCCCCACTGTCTGGAGATAACACCCAGGAGTGCACTAGGATGTCAATGCAAAAGTGCCCTGTAAGCTTTGGGAACCAGAGACCCTTTAACACTTATCACACTTTGAAACAGCTTCACCAGGTCCAAAAAAAAAAAAAAAAAAAAAAAAAAAAAAAAAAAAAAAAAAAAAAAAAAAAAAAAAAAAAAAAAAAAAAAAAAAAAAAAAAAAAAAAAAAAAAAAAAAAAAAAAAAAAAAAAAAAAAAAAAAAAA
>PVJA010015871.1:0-27301 GCA_004027025.1 Myocastor coypus | reverse complement strand
TCATGTCAGTTACACTGGGTAGACAGCTATATTTGAAACATACTATTTTTCTTCAGAAACAATTTTACCACTTAAAACTTTGTAAATGTCCTATAGTCTTTTATGAAGTTAGAATTATCCACTGCTTTGCTAGTTCCTGGTAATAAAAAGTAGGAAACACAATGTTCTATATTCCTTTCCTTGAAAACTACTATTGATAAAGTTTATTTTTTATGTATTTAGTGCAGGGTCTCACTACTCAACTCAGACTAGTAGTAATCCTTCTATTTTCAGCCTCCCCAGCTATGGGAGTACAGGCATACACCACCACATCCAGTCTCAGCGGCTAGATCAGTGCATCTGGGAGCAGGGCCCATGCAACATGTGGTACAAGGGATTGAACCCCAGACCCTGTGCTTGCCTAACCAGGCAATTAGTCCACTGAGCCATCTCACTGGCCCAATAAAGTCAAAAACTATTTCATTAACAAAAATAATCCCATAGCAGCCAAGAAATAGACACAAATAACATCTTCTTCTCTCAGTGCTTATGGAATCAGTATTTCACTTACTGTCTCGCCTAGATAATTTAGAGAATGCTTCTTATTTTATGCAAATACACATACATGTGAGTCACTAAAATATGTCATGCACAGGCCTACAAACCAAAGAACTTAGGAACTAATGTAGCAGGAGATAGAACACCTTGACCAAGAAAAACCAATAGTCACTTTTCTACTATAATTAAATGGCCTAAGTTTCCATTGCTCAGCATGGTGGCATATGCTTGAAAACCCAAAACTCAGGATCTTGATGCAGGAGGATCACTGCAACATGAAGGCCAGCCTGTATTTCAAAATGAGTGTAAGACCAAACTGCATAGTGAAACCCTGTCTCAAAAAGACAGAAAAATAAAAATCTCTAAATCCAAGTTTTTGAAACTACTGTATATAAATATCTAGATTTAAGTCCTATCTCCTCTAGTCTTTAATATATGAGTCATTAGATAAGTTCATTAGGTTCATAGATATTCAAGTCCCTTGTATGGAAAATAAGGTTAATACTATTTATGTCAAAGGCATTTGCAGATACTCTTTCAGGTTCCACATTAGTTGCTTTATTTTATTTGTCAAGGAAATATATTAGTTAGGAAGTTTCTGCCATGCAAATTGGAAACTCAAAGAGAGAAGAATATTTACATTAGAATATAAAATTACTTCATGGGCCATATAAAAGCCAATGAATCTCTTTATCTAAGAAGCCAAATAAGAAGTTATAAACAGTGAAGGAGCAACTAAGGACATATAATGGTAATTTTTAAATTTTAGGGTTTTGTTTATACTTAAAATGCACAGTTCTGTCTCAGTCTAAAACTGTGCCAAGAATAAAAGTAGACTTCTTTCATCTCCATAATAGGAGACACAGGTATAGTTTTTCTCAGAATGTTCCAACCCGTTGTAGCACACCAGTTACACAGGGCTGCCTACCCTCTGCCTCCCTCTACCTTAATGCCCAACAAGAAAAACCAAGCATATAAGTGAGAACCAGGCAGAGAAGGAGATCTTTAAATGGAGATTTTCACCTCACTAAAACATCGAATTTGGACTGATGCCAATATAGACTGATTCATGAACTTGCCGGGGTTAGGCTTTCTCACAGGTATGTAGGCTACACTCTTCAGTACCCTGTTGGCTGGAATTTCCTTCAGCCCTTAGCAGAGTTAAGCAGCCACGCAGGCTCTGGGACACTGAACACCCTTTCTCCCGGAGTAGTGCAGAGTATATGTCCATCTGCTTGCTGTTTTGCAAGAAGAGACTGTTGCAGCTTCACAATAACTCTGTGCCACAAAGCACATCATCCTCATTATTTTTTCAACAGATGTCTTAGTAAAATATATTTTACTATTTCTGCTAGCCTCCTGCAAAACATCTGAGAAAACTCAGAATAACAATGAAAAATGATTGTGTTCATAAAATCAGGTAAATCTAATAATATTTCTGACAGAATTGATTACAATAATGTCAAACGCCCCTTTCCTCTCTCTTTGAAAGTTATTTTAAACATAAAAATAATGAAATATGTTGCCTGTCACTTGTAAATTGTGTGCTGAAAGTCTAAAGAGATAATTTAAAGATTTCCACATGGAACAACATAGTTGCTTTATTTTATTTGTCAAGGAAATGTATTAGTTAGGAACTTTCTGCCATACAAGTTGGAAACTCAGAGAGAGAAAGTATTTAAATTAGAATATGAAATTTCTTCATAGGCCACAATTCTTGAATCTGAGAGGATTTTTCTGTATATGCAGTAGGGTAGACAAAGCAAAAACTTAGGCAATAGTATTTCAAAAATATTTCGATTTTTATTACAGTGTTATAGGAGAGTGAGAAAGTGCATGAATGCTTAGCATTAAAATACCTGGAATCGGATGCTAAATCTAGTGCCTTAGCTATGTGTCCTGATAGAGCTCAGACTCTGTGAGCTTCACTTTCCTTCTCTAAAAGGAGATAGCAATAACATCTTACAGCATGATAAGTGACTAAGGTGAAATAATGTATGTAAAACATACAGTGCATAGCAAATACAAATTGTTGGATAATCAGTTTCCATTATAATTATTATCTGGTTTAATGTACTGATAGTTATAATTGTTTTCAAACACTTTTCTCTAAACATCTCTTGAATCTCTTTTCTGCCTATCCTCGTTTTCTAATTTTGATTCATATTTACCTAATATAGTTATGGTCACTGAGTATCTCTAGGTTCCCCATCTGTGAGTTCAAACAGCTACATATTTTTAAGGCACACAAGTAAATCTTACATTCGCAACTCCCCAAACACTATGTTGGTAGCTCAGGAGTGACCTGTAAGCACACCTTGTCACCTTGCAGTGACCTGCCATCCATAGATACCCTGTCTCTCTGCAGCACTGTGACAGCATTGTTTAACTACTATGTAATCAGGCCTGCAATAGTTGTGTAGTTGTGTCTGTGTGCTAATTATGTACAGATTTATTTTCTTGTCATTATTCCCTAAACAGTATAAGAACTATGTACGTTGCATTTGTAACACTTGCACTGTATAAACATGAAGCATTTACATTGAATTAGGAATTATAAGTAATCTAGAGATGATTCAAAATATGTACACAATGTCTGTTGGCTGCAGACAAACACTGTTGTGTTTTATCAAGAGACTGCAGCAACCAGAGTTTTGGTGTGCTTGGGAGTGCTAGAACCTAAGTGCATCCCTCCATAAAAGTACATCATACCACATTTCCACGTTGATTATTCACTACCCTTTGGGATGAAATGCTTGTTACCTTGATTCTGTGTTTCTGGGCTTCTTCATTTTCTATTTTCCCTACTGTAGGCAAACAATTTTCAGGCATTTCTTGGTGCATTTCTTGGACTCATCACTGAGTCCTTTGAATCCAGAATGTATCTGTCACATAGCGAGTGCTCAGTATATACTTGTTAAAGAAGTGAAGGAAAATGAGACTCTGAAGAATTCAAAGCTTGAAATCAAAATAATGTGAGCCAGTACGTTAAAGTGAAAAGCCAGGATGTGAGCAATGGCCTCCACCCTCAAAGTTCCTGTCCAATGCTGAGAACTCACTCCCTTGTTGAGTCTACAGCCTCAGGTACAAGCTCACATGCTTTTCTAACAACTTTTGAAAGGACGCCTTCCTTGTATGGTATTCTTAATGGAACATCAAAGCCGGCCACTTGTAAATCTCAGTTAGTGAAGTCCTTTTCAACACCAACCACTGACATTCAAGCACTTAGGCAATTATTGCTGCTGGAATTCCAAATGCACGACCTGCATGTTTCCGTGCTTCCATCACTAGTAAATTTACCACCAGAGTCAGTTAAAAGGAAAGTAGTGAACTGATAAAGTAGGTGTCTGATGTTTAAATGTCACAATCACAGATTGCTACTGCTTAATTTTTGTTAGGGAGTGAAAAGGAATGCTCCTTAGATAATAGTAAAGAAGAGGTGGTAGTAAGAGCAATTTATATTTACATGTTTCACTGTCATCAATAAAAGATATCGTCTTGCTGAGATGATACTTTATTGCTTAGTACTTTCAGATCCATCAAATTAGACCTTTGTTTTAACACCTTTGTCTCTGAACAATAAGGTGAGCATATATTTGGAATATTTCTCAATGCTAAAGCATATTCATAATATTGTTTGACACTCACAGTACCCACAAGTAAGCAAAGGAAAGTATTATTTCTCTCATTTTCTAAATGAAGTCACTGAAATAGACAAAAGCTCAAAGATTTCCGTGAGATCCCATGAGCTATGTAATGACTGATGGGGCCAACTTGTGGGTTCAGCAATTCTATAACTTAGGGGGGTACAGAGCCTACCCTAGAGAGGCTCATCATGTGGACAGATTTGCTTCTGTTCTTTGGAGGGGCTCTAGTTTTCCCTTCAGCATGGCCATCATCACCTGGCTTCCAGTGCCAATTCCTTGGCTTCAGCCTTTGGATCCTTCAGCTTTCTAGTGTAGACTTTCAGCTTTTCATCACAGACCCATGGCCCTCCTGATATGGCTATGCAGGACACTGTGGTGGATTCCAGACCTTGGACTGAAACTCTCCAGGATGAGATGCCTTCTGCACACTTCCTCATACAACTCTGTGGTTGACCATCACAAACCAGTCTTGTACTTTCTTATACATTTGACAATATTCTGTTCTATTTGTCTAGTAAAACACTGACTGATGCAGGCTACAAATGAGGCAAGACTGAAGCCTATTTCCTGCCTCTCTGTTCAATGTCTTTTTCTGTGTGCCCCCTTAATCTATATAAATAGGTCTGATAGCTCTACCCACATGTTTACTTAATTCCAAAGTATTTCAGATATATAAAATGTTTGACACTTATCAGAGAGAGGGAAATTGGACAGATTTCTAATTTTGCAATAGTTTGCCTTTTGTCCTGCAGTAAACTCCACAGTTAACATCAGTGGACAGGTCACTTAATATCTTCCCTATGTTTATTCAAGTTCCATTTTTTTCACTTTTAATAAAATTTTATAGATTTATTTTTAAAAAGCAAAAAAGAAAAGCACAATGCTGAGAATACTGGGGTCAGGGTTCAAATATGATTAAAATCCCCACAGGAACACTTCTGCTGATTTCATAGTCCAATCGTAACTGCATTTACCTTGTTCAGAGGCATAATGTCAGCACCACTCAAGTCACTGATGTGTGGGGGACCAGTAGTGAAATCACAATGAACCCAAGGGATACTGATGGAAATGACCTGCTATTTATTAGGCAACAACATAATTTTGACATTGACCACACCATACAGAATTATTCTGAAGAAAATAGTTATCCAACTTTGGCTACTTAAGTCAAAGTGGGAGCTCTTTAGAGAAGAGTCTAGTGTATAGGAATGTCTATAATTTCTATTCAAATAAACAGGAAGATATGCTGGTAAATTTTAAAACATCAAAACACAATGACTGAAATGTATTAAGTAGCTCACCTTGATGGCCAAGCAGGAATTCCATTGGGAACCCTGGGCTTCTTTCACATAGGACAGTATGCAATCATGGAATTATTCCCTTGCATACCAACACTTTACTAGGCACTCTAGAGCAAAACAATAGTAAGCATGAAAGGCTTGACAAAAAACATACAATAGTGTGTCTGGGGGAGAAAGCAATGCAGCACAAAACACATTCAGCAGATGTTGTCAAGTGAGCATCTATTTGGGGAAAAGTGAAGAAGTCTACTGGGTTCTCCTCATATCCACCAATGCTCTGCACTGGCAATTAGCATTTCTCTATGTTTGGTTACTAAGTCTTGCCTTTCCACACCCAGGAAGCCTTGAAGGTAACAGGATTCACAAGAGTAATCTTGAGATTGAAAGGAAAATAACTATATGTTAAATCAAGTGTTTCCATTTCATAGGATGAGGAAAATTGACTAATGTCTTTGAGCTCAGGTTCCTCATCTTCACAATCTTTTCACAAACTAAAAAATCATGGAAGAGTTCCACACCTCACATATGCAAATCATAGGATACCACTGAGTGCCATATTCTCTATTTTCTTAGATCACACACTCCCAATTCCCCAGATATCTTGCACTTTGGATTTACAGTTGCTAAGTCTAACGTACAGTGAAAGGACAAGAACACCATTAGGCATACTCAAGAGTTAAATGATGATTTTAACCCCAAAGAAAGCCTTAATTAGATAAATTTACAGATATGAATGTAGGCCATTTTGTTGAGATGGTCAATTAATTCAAAAGAAGCTCTTCCTCTGCAGGAGGGCAAAAGCCCGACCAGAAAACAAATCTCCTTTCATGTTGTTGCTAGCCAAGAGCAGATGTCTGGCAATATGAAAACATAGTGGCTACTTTCACAAATGAGATCTTTCTGCAAGCAGTGCTGCAAACCCTATCTGTGGCTTAAAGATTACAATCTGTGCAGTGTTTACAGCAGTCTTCCTGTCGCTTCATTAAAAGGTACCATGGCTTCTTAAATTGTGTGAGGCATCCTCTTCAATGTGCAGTAGGAAAGGGTCAGAATTTACTGCTCTTAAATAACAGTAGGTTCCAAAACGCTGAACGTTGAAGGAGTCCAGTTAGCTTCTGATTACTTCAGCATTTGTGATTTTTTTTCCTCTCTTCTTGTCCACTATTTATTAACCCCATAGTTTCATTCTTCTAATATGAGACATACGTTGACATTATCAACCCACTTCCCCCTAATATACCATATTGGTATTTTTTTGGAAAAGACTCTATTTTAACTATATATTGTTTTATATAGTGTTTGTTGTATAGTAATTTCAAGTACTTTGTGTGCATGCATTATTCCATATCATTTTTCTCATTGCTTTGCAGACCAAGTTACTTATTGCATGGGCGGAGAAAAACAAAAGCACCAACTTCAACCCATAACTTAAGGTGTAGCTCGGACTCCTAAGCCCATCTGAGGCTGTTGACAGCCACTTGCTGCTTCTACAACACCTTCCTCATGTGCCTTTTGCCTTCAGATCTGGATTTTCACACATTTTGTTTTGTTTAGAGAACCAAAATAGTTGTGAAAAAATAAAAGGACTCATTATATGGACTTATCCAAAGATCCAAATAATTTAGAACAAAAAACTAATTAAAGTTGAGGTAGAACACAATCTTTATACTCTTCTCCTAGTGTATTTCAGTCCAGACCCCTTCAGTCTGCAACTATGAGAAGTCTCACTTAGCCATTACATTTCAAATTGCCATTTCAAACTGCCTATTTTTTCTACTTCTAGAAATTTCCAAATACTTTTAAAAGATTCTTTTATAAATTATATCGGTACATTTTGTTTTGTTTTGTTTTGTAAGACAGGACCTCCCTTTGTAGTTTGGACTGACCTTAAACACACTTTGTAGCCCAGGCTGGTCTTGAATTCTTAGTAATCCTCCTGCCTCTGCCTCCTGAGTGCTGGGATTAGAGACCTGTACCACCACACCAGGAGAAACTTTTAGATTTAAAGATAGTCTGAGAGCTTTATCTTCAAAATTATAAAAGGTCAAAACAGCCTACAAAGCAGGTCTGACATGCCTAAGAAAGTCGAATCCCTCCCTGAAAAATACCTTTGCTAAATTACATAAAAAGCCCATTTCAGTTTTTATACTACTTGAAAGCCCAACATTCATTCCTTGATTCTAAAAATAATATTACCAACTTAACATATGCTTGGCCCTGAGGAAGATGGTTTTTAATCACAGATCACAGATTAAATTAATTTTGAATAATGAACCTCCTTCAAAAAATACAAATATTGAATTCCTGGCAGGGACAAACTACTTTCCAACCATTTAAACTTTGATATGAATCAATCTAGCCAGAAAACTTCCTGCTATCTGCAGCACAAATCTGTGGTGTTGGGGTGAAATGTGGTTGTTGAAGGGAAGATGAGTTAGGAATACAGGAAACAAAGGAAGATGCGGGTCAGAACTGAGAACAGTACTAGACTGCTATGAGGAGACAGGAAAGAAGATGCAAAAAGGACATAAAGATGCCAATAAAAATGGACACTTTTTTTTAAATGGCCACTTTTTAAAAGTTGTATTTTTAATTTATGCAGTACATTATGGGATACATATGAGTAGTAAACAATTTGACATATTAATCATCTTAATTACTCAATTCCTTTTCTTGTCCTCTTTCTTTCTCTCTTTTTTGTAGGAACAGCATATAAAATCTCCTCATTTAGTATGAATTCCAAATATAGTACAATCTCATTCTCTACAGTCTTCATGTTGTACATCAGATCTCAAGAAATGTTTGGAACATGTGCGTACACACACACACACACACACACACGTTACTATGTATCTTCTGAAACAACAGGGCTACTTAAATGTTTTGTTCAATTCAGTTTTAGAAATGAAGAAGAAAATGTCCCTGTCTTCTCCTGTATTCCTCTGCTCTGAGAACTCATGTCTCAGGCTGTATGCTGATGTCCTCTGACCCAAGTAATGGGTCACAATTTAATTCATTCATCATACACTTCTTGGGAGCCACTTATGCTTTTTCAAATAAACATATATGTATATGTGTTGAAATCAAATCCATTTAGTAGCTAGAAAAGTTCTGGGGATCAGTTAAAATCTATATATTCAACTCCTCACTCACTAGACCTGTGGATGTACCAAAACAAGATCAAAGTTAAGAGCATACTGAAAAATTAATCAGTGTGTTATCTGGGACCTCTGTATAGATCTTTAAATTCATATGCAAAAGCAATAGTATCTCACTGAAGGATAATGCATTTGGATTGCTTAGTACTTTTTTTTCTGTGAATATATACTTCCTTGATGGGATTTTAAATTTGAAGTTTCTCATTATTCACCAAACTAATGTAAAGAATGTATTCCAAAGGAATAATCGGTCATCTTCAGCCTGAAAAAAAATGGTTAAAAGACCACATACAACTATTAAAAACCATCATCCCCAGTAGTATGAGAACTGTTCAAAATTTTTAAAGACAGATTGTAAGGAGGTCGTTCTGTGGGCACGGTCGTAAATGGGCTGTAGTCAGGAAGTAGCAACGCCTTCCCCCCACTGAAGTGTAGAGATGGGCTTCAGGGTGTGTCTTATGTGTATCACCTGGGATGAAGGGAACAGCCTAGTCCAGAGTCTAATGTGTGCCTGAAAAGTCTAAAGGGAAGAGGCTTTTCTTTGAGTCTGAGGAGCAGACAGTGAAAGAGAGAGAGATGGCTGCAGTCTACTGTTTGTGAGAGTATCAACTTAAACCTGAGTCCCAGGCAAGCAAGAACCTTGAGACAATTTGGCTGAAAGAGGCTGTCTGGTTGGCATAAGGCTGTGCCAATTGGGGTAGGTCCCTGAATAGCTGGTCAAAGCACAGGCCAAGGAAAGTGCACCACATAAGACTCAAACTAATTATCTTTGGGATGTAGGGTAGACAGTTCCCAGTGAGGATCTTTAAATAATAAGACAAAATGCCTTACAGAAAATGCTGTAACATTCAGCACAGTGTATAGAACAGAGTTCATTATGCTAAGTGTAATAAGCAAGTACAGAACATCCCATGCTATATGATCTCACTTACCTGCGGAATTTTAAGAGCCAAAGTCATAGAGTCAACATGTGAAAAAGTAGTTGCGAGAGACTGGGAGATGGAGGAAATGGGAAAATGGAAGATGTTGATCAGATGTTAGAAATGTCCGCACTAAACTGAACAAGTTTTGAAGATCTGTTCTGTTCCATGGTAACCACAGTTAATAATCCTGTTTCAAAAATGCTATCATAGATTTTTTGACATTCTGATATGGTTTGTCTAGTTGTCCCCCCAAAGCTTCATGCAGTCATGGGGCAGAGACTTCTAGAGTTTGAGATTAATTTCTGAACCACTAGGATTATGTGTTTTAGTACTGCTGGGATTATGGGTGTGAGTGCTACACCCAGCTGGGGCACATAGCCTGAATGTAACATAAGAAAAACAGAGAGACAGACTTCTTCTCTGTTGTCATTGTTACTGCTACTCTTCCATTTTGTTGTCTGCTCTTTGCTGCCACCATAAAAGGTTGCTCTCTGCCCTGTGCCATTCTATCTTGGAGCTAGCTGACTATGGACTGAAACCTCCAGTAACTATGAGCTGAATAAATCTTTCCTTCCTTCATCTTGAGTGTTGGGTATTTGTCCCAGCAACAAGAGTAACTGAGACACATTCTTACTCCAAAAAATAATACATTGGTGAGGTGATAGATACATCAATAAGTTTGATTAGATCTTTTTATATTCCCATCAGTCAAAGCAATACATTGTAACTCACATACATAAAATCATTTCTCCAGTAAAAACAAATAACATCTAGAGCCCCCTCTGCCATGATACAGTAGTGTCAGCCTCATACCCAACCTTCCCTCCAGAACCTCAGGCTTAGCACTGTCAGATATAGCAAATACCCCATGAGGCAGGGCTAAGAAGCAGCACAGGAACTAAAGCATTGGGTTATATCAGGAACCTCTTTCCATGAATGAAACTAACTCTTAATCACTAATGGACCCTTATGCCTTGCTAATTTCTCAGTGGGGACTGTGTTTGTGGCCTAAAGTGTCTAGAGCAGTGGTTCTCAACCCTTCTAATGTCGTGACCCCGCAATACAGTTCCTCATGTTGCCGTGACCCCAAACCAAAAAATAATTTTGGTAGCTACTTGAAATTACTAATTCCAATAAATAACATTTCACCATAGCATAGCATTGGTTCAAATATGTATTTTCCGATGGCTTTATGCAACCTCTGTGTTTTGGTTGTTCGAGCTCTGCCAGGGTCGTGACCCACAGGTTGAGAAGTGCTGGACTAGAGGGATTTTTATTAGGAAAGAGCAAGTAGAACTTTTGATTGTATGCATTTGTATCCAGGGTCAGAGAAGGAGCTTCTGCCCACTGACTAAATCTTATTAGAATAATGGTAGCTTTTGTTACACACCATGGGTCTTGCTCATTGAACCGATCAGCTGTACTTACTTTTTTAAGATATAGAGAACTGCTCCAGGGAATATGCAGTGATTCTTCTCAGTAACTTATAAACAAACTAATTCATAAATGTACTAATGACTCTTTTCTGCTAGACAGTAAGAGAGAAAAAATCTCTGGTCATTAGCTTTAATTTAGGCATAGACTTATAACTACAGAGAACATCTTAAGGACAAGTAAATGGCTCTAGACATTGCCACATTCCAGTAAAACACTCTTGAAGTAGTGCCCTTTAGAAATGAATGCTAAAACATAAAAATGTGGTGCTTCCCAAATTTGTCCAACTCTAGTTACCCTTGTTTCCAGTTCATTTACATGTTTGGACTTATTTCCCCCTCACCAGTAACAACAAATCTTCATGCAATAGGCTTAAACCTAATGACCCTAGTAGTTTATTTTTTATTCTCAAAGTTCATCTCCAGCACATTGACCCTGAATGTTTTTTTAACTCTACACTGCTTAAACATCAATATAGATGAACCTCTGGTTAATGATACTCACATGACTTACAAGCTGCCTTCATGGGACTGCTGATGTAGGAATGGAGCTAGATGTTTAAACAAGAAAATCACTCATAGAGATCAAGGAAATACACTATGGGAACAGAGGAGCAGAGGTGATTGACTCTACTTGCAGAGGTCAGGGAGGTCAGCCCAGAAAGGTGACAATTAGATCTGAGATTTGACAAGAGAATAAGAGCTCATCAAACAAAGTGCAGAGGCAAAATAGCATGTCAGAGGAAGGGCGGAGTTAGATATTCCAGAATTAGTTGGAATTTAGAAAGTGATAAGGTCAGGAGACAAACCTTGGAGATGACAAGGATCGGAGGAGATGACCCGTGTTGTCTATCTTATTGGATGGTCCTCTATCCTATAATGATAGGGCAGTAATGTGGAATTGTCAGGTTACTAGATCCCCAAAGAAAGCATGCAGATTTCTTTTCTGTTCCTGGAACAACAAATGCACATAATATCAAAGTAGCTGGTCATCCACCTCAAATGTTATGCAGATAATTTTCTGCCTACTAAAGAAAGTAGGTGTGCCAGACCTCTAGAGGGATAAGTTCTTACAAGGTAAACACTGTGGAACTCTTTTTAGTTTTCATGGCCCTTAGACTGAGTATAGGTTTCATGCTGACAACTTTCTTCATGTGGTAACAATCTGTTCAATTGTTTTGAGAGCACTGTGTCATATACAATACATATGACATATATATATATATCATATATAGTAAAGGATTATATATGACATATATAGTCCTTTAATTTTGTCTCTCTATACTGCCAATATTTTGATACTGTGGCTTATTCTTATTTGCTATTTTCTTTATGTCAATTCTTGCAGACAAAGTCAAGATCATATTCTACTCTGGATTTACAAACTTACTATTTATTTCCAGTTTCCTCTGGTGGACTACAGAACATGATTTTAAAGATCAAAGAGTATATTGATAATTATTTCATAAACTCTTGAGAAACTTCCAAAGAAACACAAATATTTCAGTTTAACTTTAAGGTTTTCTAAAACAGTGACTAAGATTAAGTATGTTAAAATTAAATTAAGAATAAAGCAAAGTGTTTTATTACATACCTAGTATAATGAAATATTGAAGATTTTGGTCTCCTCACTGAAAGATATTTTATTCTATGATGTTTGACAAACATTGCCAATAACAATTTATTACAATTGCATTTCCTTTTGGACAGCACTTCACTGGCTTTAAACATCTTGTAATCCTAATGGTTTGCTGAGTTGCCCACCATGAAAAGACTCCAGGTATTATGATTCTAGTCCATAGCTCTCTCGTCACTCCTTTATTTCCATGTGAGATTCATGTCTAACAAAGATCTGGTGAAAGAAGACATAGAAGAAAAACTATTGTTGCTGGAGGTCACATGCAGCTTCTTAAAAGATTTTTTAGATCACTCATAGAAGTCATTTAGAACCACTGAGTCTGTATTCTGCCGTCACACATCATAAGTCTAAGCAAGTTAATATAAACATCAGTTCTGCTTACTTGGAAAGTATCACGCCTAAGACAAGTTCACATGATGAGTCTGAAAATCAGGTTCTACCACATCTATGAAGAGCCTAGGTCAGAATCCTCAAAATCCTTACCTACTCAATATTTTTCTGAGAACATAAAATAGAGAAATAGTTAAAACAGCAAAAATGTAAGTAAAGAGATGAGGGTACTATCAAACATTTCCACTGAGTGTGCTTTGGCTGCTGCGTGACATTAGAAGTAAAAATTAGAATGAAAATCCAAAACGCACTGAGGGACATTGTGCCATCACTACTGGGCTCTCTCTTGTTCCAGCAAAGTTATCGCCCTCTGCGGCCGTGATGTTTTCTCCCCTAAACCACCAGCCTTGCCAATATACAAACACAACAACACTTTTCCATGCACCTCACACTCACTTATTAGCTAGCATTCCATATATTTTCTCCTTACTTTTTAAATGTCTTGTTTGCCAAATCTAAAGGTCAATTTCAGATTTCATCTTGACAACCTATTTTCACACTGAGCTAGCTATTTCCTGTTCCTTTCTTACCTCCTTTTCTAGAAGAATGTAACTTTAATATCAAGATTATTTTAAATATGCATAAGTATATATACTTTCTAGTGAATATATTTTATGTATGACTATAGATATACATTATATATCTTTAGTTATATAAAATATAATATATATTATATAACTATAGTTATATAAAACTTGGGATATGTACCACTATTTCCTCCCTTTATTAAAGAAAAACTTATGTAATACTATATACATCTTAATTAAATAACACAAAATAGAGATCTCATGCATATTGATTTTTTAATGAGTTTTGTCATTCTCTTCTACAGCTACATAATCTTCCATTCTGTTGATGCAGTATAGTTTATGTAGCCTACTTCTTACAGGTGAGCATCAGATCATTTCTAATGTCTGTTATATACAAATTATTTCACCCTTGGGGCTGGGGAGATAGCTCCGTGGCACAAGTACCTGCGTGGCAAGTGCAAGGCCATGGGTTTGAACCTCGGTCGCGCCCCCCAAAAAAACATTATTTCAGCTGGGCATGTTGACACAAGCCTGTAATTCCAACAATTGGGAAACAGAACAAGGAGAATTGCTGAGAGTTTGAGATCAGCCTGGGCTACAAGGTCAGCTCAAGGCCAGCTTGAGCTCCATAGAGAGACCTGGTCTCAAAGAGACAAAATAAGATAAAAGAAGATGAAAAAATGAAAAATAAATTATTTCATTGACTATTTTTTTATATATAGTTTCACAACAGTATACGTACAGATTTGTTAGAATTTCCTGGAAGTGGGAGTCCTGGATTGAAAGACAAATGCATTTGTAGAATTTATGGCTATTACCAAGTATCTATGTGCTATGATACATGAGAACACTAGTTTTACTGTGTTTGTTTTTAACTGATACATAAGAACTATTCATATTATCAGCTACAATATGATGTTTTGAAATATATATATGTTTTATCATGTTCAATCTAGGATAAACACTACAGTACCTCAAACATCACTTCCTTATGCAGGAAATATTTAAAACTCTTTCTTGTACTTTTTAATATTGTAGATTTCTTTTTGCATTGCTGTAGAAAAAATATTTCAACAGGATTCCAGAAGACAACTTCTCTTGATTCTGTTCGTCAAGTTAGTGACTTCTGTCTCCATTTCTTATTTCTTCCTCCACCATGTCAATGGTGGCATGCTCTATTCCACCCATTATAACTCCCTGTCCCCCAGAGTCAGGCTCATGAATATGGAAACGATCCATGCAGCGATGATGTTCAAATGTAATTATCTAGACAGGACCTCTCTTGTGAATTCTTGACTCATATATCCAACGGTCCACCGGATTTCTCAGAATCATATCTAATGTATATTTTAAATATCATATACAATGTTCCAAATAAAAGTCTGATTTTTGTCTTCCACTCTTGAACCTTCCAAATACTCTGAAATACTAATGCTATTTTTGTATTTCCTTACTTCAAAATGAGGAGGACTTCTTTAACTCTCATCTCTCTCAATACTCTATTCACTGTCTTTTCTTTTTTTTAATGTGTTTAGTGCAGGGTGTACAGAGTGTCACTACCTAGATCAGACTTATAGTGATTCTCCTGTTTTCAGCCTCCAAATTGCTGGGATTCACACCCAGTCTCAATGCCATCTCAGCACTCCCAGGGAGCTGGGCCAGCATGTCATGCAGTGGGGATCAAACCCCAGTTGCTGTCCTGTGCCTAAGCAGGCACTTTAGTCCGCTGAGCTATCTACTCCCTGTCCTTTTAGTTCAATTATCTATGTAATTCCAGAATAAAAGTACCTTTTGTCACTTTTCTTGTGTTACTTGAGCTGCCATTGCGACTGGCCTGGTTTTGTAAGATGTCCTCTTTAACCATTTCCCTGTTTCCATCTCTACCAGTCTACAATATATTCTCATCATAGCAGCCAAAACAAAACTTTATTTTTTTCTTCAGTAGGGATGTGTTGCTGGGGAGTGAACCCAGGGACTTGTGCATGCAATGTAAGAGCTCTACTGCTGAGCCACATCCCCACTTAAAACTTAAATTAAATCTCCTTTCCCCTCAAATCCCTCCCTTAATTCCCATTTTATTCAGAGAAAAAGCCAAATTCTTTTAATGTCCTGCAAGATTCCTACCAATGAGCCATCTCCTCCCTGTTCCACACTTCGGATTCGCTTCCTTTACTTCCCTCCTGCCTCACTGGCCTTTGCACACTGCACAGCTATAACTTGGGCTTTTTTCACTTGTTGGGGTTTTATTTCAATGTTTTCTTCACTCCTAATCCACCCACTCAGATGGTGGGATGATTTGCTCCGCTAGGTTCTCTACTTCTCTTTCTTCTCAATTTTATTTTATCTGAGATTAAAAATTACCACTCTTTATAAAGTTATCCAGATCTTATGTCACTTCACCTCTTCTCAGGTAGATTGAAGTTATTGTACATTTTGCCGAAGAAGTAGTACGCTAGCTAGCAGGAGACTGTTTTCTCCAATGTAGCATCACTGCAAATTAGAAAAGTCTGCCCAATAGATGTGTATAAAATGAATGTCGTATCTGTGGGATTCATTTCCACAAAACCTGCTAAGGTAATGAGTGGTGACTGCATGTACAAATGAGCACATTTTCCAAATGAGCTTAGGAAAGTTACATGATTTTATTAAATCACTATGAGTGGCAGAAACTTAAACATTGAATAATAGTGATAATTGTACTGCTTGATTTTTGCTGGCTTATTGAAAGGAGCAGTTGAGGTTTAACTTTTTTTTCTCTTTTTAATTTCTTATAACTTCTTTTTTGTTGTTATTTTCCTCTGTCCTTTTAACCAATCTTGTACATTTCTATCTGTCAACCTAAACAACTAATTTGAAGATAGCATCATGCAGTACAGCAACAGTTGTGGAATTCCTATTACTTTGTCTAATGAAATTGTGTATAGTTTCTTTTTTTTTTTTTTCCATACAAGGTCTCACTGCTGACTCATAGTTATCCTCCTGCTTCTATCTCCCAAGTGCTGGGAGTACAGGTGCACACCACCCGGCCCAGACTCCATCGTTGGCTCAGTGCGCTCAAGAGCAGGCCTGGCCCATCAGGCAGGGCCAGGAACCCAACCCTGGGCCCTGAATTTCCCTAAGCAAGTGCTTAATCTGCTGAGCTATACCGCTGGCCCTAGTTTCTAATACTTTTTTTTTTTTTTTTACTATTAGTATTCTTTAAAAAATAAGGAAAACAATGATTTCTTTTTTTTTCTTTTCTTTTCTTTTCTTTCTTTCTTTCCTTTTTTTTTTTCAATGTCATTAGGGATCAAACTCAGGCCAGAAAAGCACTTATTCCACTGAATTGTCTCTCCAGCCTCAATATTTATATTTCTACAGGGGCAAAACTGGTTTTTCTGGTTTTGGGGACTGTTTTGGTGCCAAGAACTAAACTCTGGGCCTTGTGCTTGAGCTACATCCCTGGCCCCTACAATGGGTAAAACTGAATAACTCAATTGTCCTACAATATGGAAATACTTAAACAAATAATGATATATTAATTAAATTACTTGAATACTGTGGATATGTCAAAATAAGATCTCCACAGATGCGGCAAGGTATATAATTCAGTATATTAAATTGATATTTAGACTATGATAAAAATGATCAAAAATTTCAATATTTACATATTTTAGAATACAAGATTATGACAAATTTATCCTCTTATCTGATTTCTGTGACTGTATTACAGATATGACTGATATTATGGATATATTAGGAAAATATCAAATTCTGTTTTAAATGTTATATATAGCTGTATTAAGTCAAAATTCTGCTGACTGATATCACTATAATATTCCTTAATCTTTAAAGAAAAAATACATGTTGTAATTATAACTTGAACAATATAATTTCATTGCATTTAAATTATTAAAGATAATATAAAGTCGTTTTTAGTTTGAGGTTATTTGACAATCTCAAATAATGGGCTGTGAACTCTGAATTTTCAGTAAATAATTTCAATGTTATGTAATTATTTCTCTTCATATGAAGAACAGATCTTTCCTCTGAATTACCATGTAACCCCTCTTTAGTTTGCCATTTTTTTCTTCTTCCTTTAATATAAGCCACTATAGAATATGACATTTCCATGAACATAAAATAGAGCTGCAGTTTCTATTTATCTTAATGCTCTAAAGTTTTGAAGGTAACAAAAACCATTTAGCTATGTGGCAGTTAATGATGATATCTCTTGTAAATCCACAAATTTATATGGATGCTTTATTTATACTATTAAAACAGAGCAGAATACAGCTGAGGAGAACAAAACTGCTATTATCTGACATAAATATATTTGTCAGACAAATGCATCATGCTTCCATGTGATTCATAAAATGGAGGAATAAGCTGCAAAGATATTTAAGTCCATGATGTTAATTTTTTGGAGTTATGAATTTCTGGCAGGAATCAAATACTTGCAATATTTAAACAAATTTAAAGTCAGTATGTGTACATGTTTAGAAAAGGCTCACACAGTGAGGAGAATGATACTTTCCTAGAACATACATGTACACATGAAGCAACCATAGGACTCCCACACATATACACCAAATGATTATGGTCAAACACTGCCAAACTATTTTTCTTTTTCTACCTCTCAAAAAGCAAGGAAAAACAATATTGGTTATGAAATGTTGAAGAAGCTGAAGTAGTAAGGAGGGTAAAGACCATCTGTGCACTACAGTATCATCAGTTGTCCCGTGAAAATGGATAGAGCTAAAGCTGTTTGTCATCCTGCATGGGCTGTCTCCTTTAACTGAGCCCTGAATGCTCTCCTCTCACCCACCAAGGAATCTGAAGTGCACACTCACACCCTCTCTCTTCCACATTTTCAATCTCTCCTTCCCATGAGCACCTTTATTCCTTGTTTCTCCAAGTCTGCATGAATCTTCATTGAAAAAGTGAAATAAGTAAGTGAATAAACACAAAAATAAAATCACTTCATATGACATTCTGGTTCTGCCTCATTAACCTGATCCCTCTCACAAGAATCATTTGCATTTTTTCTAGGTGACCAAAGTTAATAAGATTGAGTGGCATATTATTAATTCATTAATATATTATTTGACATTGGGCTGGCCTGTGATAGTGCCCTATTCATAAAACAAGAACAGTAAACATCACACCTCTTCCTTTGGAAGGGTGGTTGTCACTATTATGAACCATGGCCATCAGCCACTATTGAAGCTTCTCATAGAGCTTTCATTCCAACTGAGATTTTTGGATGATCCCTTAACTGCTCAACAAAGCACGGTTCATTCCCCTTCAGAATGCCAAAACCCCTCACTCTGCCATCTTGGAACTCTCATATGAGGTTACTTTCACTGCTTCTCTCCTTCTGGTATGGTCTGCCCCCATATATCAGTCAATCTTTTTTGGGCAGCATTTCCCCGGGTAGAAAATTCAGTCAGTCTTGCATTGTCTTCATTAATTTATTCTACTAATACTTACTGTATTCTCCATATTCATTATTCCATATAATGTGTTCATAATTATAAATAAGGCAAAAGTTCTTGACCTCAATACAGTAGAACAGCTTTAAGGAAAACTGAAGTACACATAAAACAATGAACCCAGTTCTGAAAAGGAAGTTCCTTATAAGAAGACAAGGGACATCTGAGCCATAACTGAGAAGAGGATGATCAGAAGCTTAAATACACACATACCTTACACATTTAAATTATTGTATATGTGATGATATATATATATATACACACACCCATGTACAGAGACCCTTGTGCTATGTGTGAAAGGACGTTTCAGAAAGAAGAAGGAACATGAGAAAGATCTGAAGGGAAGTAAGAAGCTAGCAGGCAAATTCCTAAATATCTGAGCAAAACAGATTTCTTACACAAGCCTAATCATTTTCAGTTTCAGATTTCATTTACTGTATTTTTACAATATTAAAATCCATATTCTTGAAACTCATGTATTACCTTCCTTGAACCATCTCCTTCTTCCACTTTTCTACTTCTTTGGTCCTATAAAGAAATTCTCTGGTTGACTAGATTTTAAAAATTCCTGCACGCAGCCATTCTTAGGAAGAACATATTCTGGCCATGTCAATTATACTATTACCATTTTAATTTTAGAGAGCTCCAGCTGATTATAAAGAATTTTTATATCAGTAAAATACTATGTTTCCCTCAATCAATGAGTTTAATCTTCATAGGACAGAATTTGGGAACTCGGTATTTTTCAAGACCACTGGGTGATTCTAATGTGGTACCACTTGTCTATGTTCTTTTTCCTACAAAATTGCATCTAATCTCTTCCTAATCTGATTCAACAGAAAAATGTCAAACTCATCTTTCAAAAACACTACTTTAATCACATTTCTCAAATTGAGAATCTTCAATGCATTCCTCCAAGCAGCAGATCAAATTGCAATTAAAATTTTATTACCTGATCCCAGCAACTCAAAATTCCACAAAATTTTGTCTTCTAATAAATTCCTTTCCTCACTTCTTCCACTCAATCATGTAATTAATGAGCATTCCATACCTATATTTTAGGAATTTCTCATAATTTCATTATTCATAGGTTTCACATACAATCAATTGTGATTAGTCTGAAGTTAGAAATATCAGGATCCACACAAACCTGTAAGTGAAGCTAACTAAATTTACCCAAAGATGGTCTTCAAAGAAAGTAACTTTCAGTCACACATTGCAAAATTTCTGAAGCAAAATGAACTACCATTAAGTAAAATAAATATTGTCACTTTTGAGTGAATGTGGGGTTTCACTCTGTAAGGAGGGATATTTGTGAAGAGAACTGTTAAGGAGTGTGAATTTTCTCCTGAAGAAATGAGAAGTTCCTGAAGGCTTTTATTTGTGGCTTCATTTTTGTACATTTGAAAGATCACTTTGGCAGTAATGTGAAGACCAAATGAAGGAAGGGTGAAACTCTAGTTAGAAATGGTTTCTGAAAGCCTGAGGCAGTAATGAAGTAAGAGATTATAGTCTGGACTGAGAAAAAAAAAAAAAAAAAAAAGACAGACTTGAGAAGTAAAGATTTATAGGAGTCAACAGTATATGAAGACAAACAGAATGTAACACATAGCGTACTAACAGGAATGACTTCCAGGATTCTGATTTAGAAAACTTACTAGATGCAAGCATAATTCAGTAAGGCACAGAGTTGCAAGAGAGTGTATTATCCATGTCCTTGGGAAAGGAGACATGATTAATTCCAGTATGGAAAGATTTGGGGTTTTGTAAAATCAACTGGCTCTGAGAAAAGGGACAGTGGGAAAATGAGATAGAACAGAATAACAATCAGTGTGACCCAGTTACCAATGGAAGAGAGTATTTCAAGAAGGGACAGAAAGGACACATGTTTCTAGCAGGTGTCAGGTTTACAGATCCACCACGATGGGTGACCCAAAGGAGAAGGTGGATTACCATCTGCTCAGCAGTGACTAGGAAGGAAAAAAAGGATGGGCCATGTGGAAAATGCTGCCAGGAGTTTAATCATTAAAGGAGAGAAAGGTATTGGAGCGCCTGGATTTTAAGAAGGCTTGCTGTGTTGTGTCAACAAGCTTTTTAGGAGTTTTGGGTTTGTTTCACCTGTGAAAAGAGGGTCCTTCTTACATCCTGAAGAAATGACTAGCAAAGAGTTGGAAATCCAAACAGAAGAGAGGCTCAAAGCTGTGTACTCTTAGGAAAGAGTAAGAGCAAGAGCAAAGACAGGGCTGGAGCCAAGGGCCTTAAACATAAAGCCCTTCTCAATATTGATGGGATGGAAAGAGCTGATTGGGAAGCAAAGCTTATTCCACTGCAGTCTTAACTGTTCAAGAAAAAAATCAAGGCAAAAATTTCTGAAACAATTACATAGCAATGAAAGCATTCATGCCAGGCTAAGAAAATTACATATTAAAATACAAATAAATCTGACTCATGAGTAACAGTGCAAAGATATGGAAAATGTGGAGAGAGAGAGAGAGAGAGAGAGAGAGAGAGTGAAAGAAAGAAAGAAAGAAAGAAAGAAAGAAAGAAAGAAAGAAAGAAAGAAAGAAAAGTATCAGGCTGACCAAATAGCTCAGCAAATTAAAGTGCCTGCAAGCAGGCACAGGGGCTGGGAGTTTGATACCTGGGGCCTGCCATACTGGCCCCACTACCACCTCCCTTGCACTAAAACAGCAATTGAGACTGGGTGTGGTGGCGCACACCTGTAATCCCAGCTCTTGGGAGACTATAAACAGGCGGATCACTTTGAGTTCAATCTAGTCGTGAGACCCTGAACATCCTGTAGACCCTTCCATATAAAAAAAAGAGTATCAAAAATGCCAAGTTTTCCAATTATAATATATCAACAAAAGGACCATTATAAACTCACTCTAATTCACCTAGCTGATAGGTAAAGAAACCATTATATAGCCATTCCATAAATATGAAAAGACATTTAACAATATTAAACATCTATCCTATATTTTTTTAAACAATGACCAAAATAAGAAGATAGGAAAATTATGTGTCTGTTACAGACAGAAAGAGAAACAGAGACACAGAGAAAAGGGAACAGCCAGCTGGCTTCTCGGCTAAGGAAGGCAGGTCTTTTGAAGCTCAGCAAAAACAGTCACACTTAACAGTACTATTTAATATGGTACCAATAAGAGATAAAATTTAAAATCATAAAGGACTATGGTAATATGCTTCCTATTTGTAGATAAATAATTTGATCTTTAGAAAAATCTAAAAGGATCATATAAGAAAAAGCAAAGTAAAAGGAAGAAAATTAAGATAGCAAAGACTATGATTAATACATGGGGATTAGTACCATTCATATGTAGAAGCAAGTGAAAATAAGTGGAAAAGAAAATATATTTACAATAGCCACAGAAAAAATATCTTGGAATAAACTTAACAAAAATGTACCAAACTTATAAGAAAAACTTTTAAAAGTTGTCATAAAGCATACTTTAGCATGGCTGAATAAATAGCCACATTATATTACTAAATAGAAAGATTTAACATTATGGAAATATGGTGTCTTTACATTATTCTATAAATTACACTCAATTTCAATAAGGCTATCACTAAGTTTTTGAAATATGCAAAATAATGCTGACTTTATGAGGGGGAAATGAATAAAATAATAATAAATTACTATTAAATCAAGTAAATAAATAAAGTAATATAATTAAGATAAATAACTATGAAAGCTTTTAAAAGAGCAATGAAGAAAGGCCAGGTGTGGAGGCACATGCCTGTAATTCCAACATTTGAGAGGCTGAGGCAGGAGCATCAATGCACATTCAAGACCAGCCTGGGCTACAAAAGTGAGCTCAAGGCCAGCCTGAACTGCATAGCGAGACCCTGCCTCAAAAAGACAAAAAACAAGAGTAATGACATTGACAAAGTCTCCCTGGCATTAAGGATACTCAATAGTAGTGCTAATGGAAGTATAACAAAAGCTATATATATCATTTAAAATCACTTTAGCAGCTACAAAATACAAATTTTAAATATCTAAAATTTATGTTAACTATATTTAAGATAATATATCCAGAATGTTATCCTTTTAGTATTGATGGAGACCATTATGAGGTGGCTCTGAGCAGAGTTTAGAATGAACCAGCTGGATTTCCATGCTTCCTTGTGAATCTGTCCAAGGACTAGGTAGGCCCCTGGTCTGGTGATGAGGGGTGGATCTGCAGCAAGTGAACCTCTTCAAGCCACTGGTCCTGGCTGAGTCCATTAGTGGCCTGTGAGGCCACTAACACCTCAGAGGACAAGAAAAAGCCACTGCTTAGGACATCAGACACCAACTCCAATTAATTAATAAGAGATTGCAACTGCAGTCATCTAACCCCTACCGTAAATGTTAAGCTAAAGATAAGGTAGTTCCCCTTATTGACTTCATTTACCACTTGGGAAACTAGCTGAACTGACTTCCAAGAGTGCCTCACTTTCTTCAGTATCCCCCTTCTTTGTTTGAAAACCAGAGCTGTATGAATCATCTAGAGAAATTCTTTGTCTTATCCCTGAAGAATCTCAGATTCCATTACAGAATTTGAACCTCCTGGAGCCCTAAAATCATGCCAGTTACTTCTTCATTTAGGTCTCCCTAAATGGGAGGTCATGGGCCTGATTAGTCCCTGGCACAACATGTAATCTATACAAACTTTATTAATGGGATATTTATTTAAATTAAAACTTCAAAATCCAGTATGAGTTTTTTCAGTGAGCATACTACATTTCATACTAGCCACATTTCAAGTGCTCAGTATCCTACATATTAGGTAGCCCAACTCTAGTAACTGAGACAGTGAGTCAATGGCACATGAGAAAATAGAAGAATCAAGCTAGATAAACAATAAATCGGGGCCCGGCGGGATGGCTCAGTGGTCTAAAGCGCCTGATTGGGAAAGCTTGGGTGGCTTCAGGGACCACAGTTCAATCCTCAGCACCACATGCTGCACCAGCCCTGCCCTCAGGGCAGGCTGAGCCGGCCATAAAAATGAGTGAGTAAACAAATAAAGGTTCTGAAACAAAAAATAAATAAATAAATATTTTTTTAATTCTAAAAAAAAACATTTTAAAAAAACCAATAAATCCAACTTTTAAAAATGTCTATTTTATCGAAAACCTGTATGTGAAATCAGTAATGCAAATATGAAATTTTTAAATGATGCTGTAACAAATGGATAAGCATTTTGACCCTTAGCAGGTAATCTTTAAAGGGATAAAAAAAATATAGATGTAAGCCTTAAGTCAGAAATATACTAGAGGAAAAGCAAATTTCTTTAAACCTTGAAAAGCAAATTTTGTGTAGTAGTAAATCAAAAATCTTGGAACTTTAAGAAACATAAGTTATATAACAACTTTTTTTTTTAGTCCGCAAGACAAATTAATCCAATTTAAATGTAAAATAGAGAATAAGAAAAGAAGAAATGCCAAGTGATATCAGAAACAACTGACTGAGCCGGGTGTGGTGGCGCACGCCTGTAATCCCAGCTCTCGGGAGGCTGAGGCAGGAGAATTGGTGTGAGTTGGAGACCAGCCTGGGCTACAAAAGTGAGCTCAAGGCCAGTCTGAACTGCATAGTGAGACCCTGTCTCAAAAAGACAAAAAAAAGAAACAACTGACTAAGCCCATTAATAAATAGTTGCAAAAACTTAGAGAAATGGGGAAGTGAAAGACTGGTAATAAATCAGAAAGAAATAAAAAGCAAGCAAAAGATGTTAATAGTTGTCAGTATTAGGTACATAAGCAGTTCTTAAACATATGCAAGCATCTCACCTTCCATTTTTACCTATCACAGTGACAAAAATATTAAAAAAAATGTAGTAATGCACTGGATTCTCAACACTATGGGAAAATAGGCACTCTCATAAACTGCTGGTGGGAATGTAATTGGTACAGGCCATGTGGAAGGCAAATTAGCAATGTCCATTAAAATTATTAATGGTTTCCTCTTTGACCACTTCTGGGAATTGACTCAGATACACTTACACATGAACGAAATGAAAACTAGAACAGACTATCATTGCAGCATTGTTTTATAGCAAAATCTGGATACAGATCAAGAGCCCTTCAATATAGAATTGTTAAATTGTAAAATGGTAAATACCACAGCATGCTGTGCAACTACTAAAAAAAAAAGCAAGTAAACAGAAAGAGGATGACTCTCTGCATAATGACATGGAAAGAATTCTAAAAATATATTTTAAGTGAAAAACTCAAAGCTCATAATATACACACATAAATATTTATGTGTATGAGTAAATGCATACAGATATCCAACTCTCAAGAGACCCTTCTTTCTGTCTAAAATATGAACACACACACAAGCAATACACAATTAATGCTATTTTTAATAGGGAAAGTATACTAGGGATTGCCTTATAGGCAATGTGTGTGATTCCCAGCACCAAAAAAGGGATAAAATTGCGTATTCATATATTTATATAAAAGACACTGGAAAAATGGCCACCTAGTACAGGTAGGGAAAAATGACGTGAAGAGGAAAAGTTCATAATGTACGATTTCAAACCATATGAATATATTGTCAGTTCACAAGAAGATTACCAAATTGTGAAACACATATGGGCTGTGTGTATTTGTGTATAGATATGTGTGTACATTTTTGACAGAAGGGAAATAATTTCTGGAAATCAGGAAACTTGTAAATTGGCTTCCTATAATTAGCTATGTGACACTGAAACATCACCGAACACTGTTTTAACGTCGCATAGCTTATTTTAATGTTGGATTCCATTAAAATAAATGAATGTAATATCTTTGTTATTATAACAATGTTCTCACATTTTCTATACTTTAATATGAGATGAACTTAAACATTTTACAGTTAATTTGAATTAGAGAAATTAAATGAAGAAAAACTTGATCAGGTAGAGACACTTAGAGTCAACTCAAAGGGTGATCTCATTGATACAAATAATAAAGGTAATGAAAATGGGAAAGAGCAGATTTATTTAGTGCTTTTAAAGTCAGTCATTGCAAATTTTTCCAGTTGTGTAGTTTTATGGTATGTGTTTAAGAACATAGACTGGTACATAGCTGCTGTCTGAAATTGAAATCTGAGCGTTCTGGAGGCTGAGGCAGGAGTACTGCTATGAGCTCTGGCTGATCCTGGGCTGCACAGATAGTTCAAGGCCAGCCTGAAGTACATAATGAGATCATATCTCAAAAAAAAAAAAAAAAAAAAAGTTAGGATAAGCAGGATATGAGCTAGGATTGGTATTGAATTCCTATAATCCCAGAATTCTGGGAGGTTGAGGCCGGAGCATCTCAAGCTGCTCAAGTTTGCAACCAGCCATAGTAACCTGGCAAACTATCAAGATCATATCTCAAAGTAAAAACAAAATGAAATAAAATAAGGAGCTTGGGACAAAGTTCACTATGAGGCCCAGTGTTCAATTCCCCATCCTGAACGCAAAACAAGGATAGAATACAGAAAACGTTTTCTCAGCAACACACCATGCACTATAAGTTTCCATTCTCCAACTTTCTGTAATTGGAGATTTTGTCCTTGAACTTAGTTTTGCTATCTCAGACTGACTTCTTCATAATTACTTCAAGCAAGCCCTGATTCTGACCTTCCTACTTATCCTGTTCTAGTCTGTGACCGTGTAAAGGATGAGAGGTAACTGGGAGTCCATGTACCTCCGAGAGCTCGAAGGGACTACTTTTACTGGAAACCCTTCAGCATGACAGAGTGGTAGGCCAAAACAGCCCATACTGAAGCTTATGTGAATTTTCATTGTTACAAGCAGGAATCAAGGCTAACAGAAAAAAGAGGGCTATCTATGCAAGAATTCACATAGAGGACAGGGAAAGGGCAGGCCGATGACCTTACTGCTAACCTAAGTAGTTAATCAGAATATCGGAAGGACAGGGGCCAGAACATGCATTCCTTAAGGCAGTGTGTTTCTATCCTCCTTGGACTGTTACAAGGTAGGGTATCCTTCTATTTTAACTACGCACTCCGGCCGGGCCGTGGTGCACACACCAGCACTTGGGAGACTGAGGCAGGAGAGTCAACGAGAGTCTAAGACTAGCCTGAGCTACAAAAAGTGAGCTCAAGACCAGCCTGAACTGCATAGCAAGAGCCTGTCTCAAAAAAGACAAAAAAAAAAAAAAAAAAAAAAAAAAAAAAAAAAAAAAAAAAAAAAAAAAAAAAAAAAAAAAAAAAAAAAAAAAAAAAAAAAAAAAAAAAAAAAAAAAAAAAAAAAAAAAAAAAAAAAAAAAAAAA
>PVJA010015870.1:29235-44624 GCA_004027025.1 Myocastor coypus | reverse complement strand
TTTTTTTTTTTTTTTTTTTTTTTTTTTTTTGGTGGGACCAGGGTTCGAACTCACGACCTTGCACTTGCCCAGCAGGCACTTGTGCCTCGGAGCTATCTCCCCAGCCCCTAGTAATTTGCATTATTCTATGAAGATAGTATCTGATATTTTTGGGGTCTGGTGCTTCAGCTCTGATGTGTAATCTTTCAAGCCCCAGGAAGTCATAGCCTCTGTCTCAAGGCTGGATCCCAGCTGACACCGTGGAGCATTGCCTCTTCATCCTGTTGTCAGGGAAACATGCATGCCATCTTCAAAAATTACCACCAGCACCTTGGCTAGACCAATACATACCACTTAAGACCAATTGAGAGGATAATGATAAGTCCTAGCCAGCTCTGTACATTTCAATATAAGGGAATAGGGTCAGGCTTAGTTAAAATGGAGATACTCACTTTTCTTTCAAGGAGAGCTGCTCAGGTGGTCCTCCACAATATCCCTCCATTTGTTTTTCCTGGGCTAGGGCTTCTCCTTAGTAGGGAAGAGAGATGTGGTTGTCCATAAAGTTGCATATAGTCTTAATCTTTTTTTTTTTTTTTTTTTTTTTTTTTTTTTTTTTTTTTTTTGTCTTTTTGAGATAGGGTCTCACTATGCAGTTCAGGCTGGCCTTGAGCTCACTTTTGTAGCACAGACTGGTCTTGAACTCACATCCATCCTCCTGCCTCAGCCTCCCAAGTGCTGGGATTACAGGAGTGCACCACCATGCCCGGCATATAGTCTTAATTCTGATGGAAAGATTTTTGTCAGTGCCTTATGCATCTTTGAGCCATCTGTGAACTTGTAACTCAAAGAACTGCATGTTGGGAACAGTGTTAAAGAGAATCCTAGATATGGATCATGTAGAAGTAAAATGGGGTAAGGAAATTATAAACATAGATGACTGAGTAACAAGCCAATTAATTTTTAAAAAATGAATAACTTTTTCTAGTTAGAATTTGTGCTTCTATTTATGAAAGTTAATATTTGCTGTTCAAGCAAACTTTAAAAACAGAGTTAGCAATTTCAAGAGATGTGAAAGTCTCTGTGAGACTTTGAATAGTGATAGCAGAGATCATAAGGAAATAATAATCTGGGAACAGAGGTTGAAATGACCTCTGAGTTCACATCTTGTCCACCCACTGAGTGTCTAGATCATCTCCTGTGTCTCTGCAGATGAACAAGCTGACTAAAGACTGGACCCAGAAGTGGCATGATTGGCAGGCCCTTGTGGAACATTACAGTGTGGACATCAGCAGGAGGAAGGCTGGGGTGGTCATTGATTCCAGCCTGCCACACCTGATGGCCTTGGAGGACGATGTGCTCAGTACGGGTGTTGTACTCTATCACCTCAAGGTGAGGAGGGAGATGTTCCTTCTTTCTTCCTGAGCCACATTTGTATAAACTGAGACAGATGCACATATCTGCCTTCAGGTTTCCTCTCAGGGACCCCTACTCACCAGCTGTGATCTCTTTTGATTTTGTATAAATGGAATAGACCAGAAATCAGAACAATCATTTACTTTTCACCAATACTGTTGATTTTTATTAATTTTCTGCTGCTCTCTGTGCTATAATTTCCTTATTTTAAACTATGAGTGGTCTTGCCGGGCGTGGTGGCGCACGCCTGTAATCCCAGCACTCGGGAGGCTGAGGCAGGAGGATCGGTGTGAGTTCGAGACCAGCCTGGACTACAAAAGTGAGCTCAAGGCCAGCCTGAACTGCATAGTGAGACCCTGTCTCAAAAAGACAAAAAAAAAAACTGTGAGTGGTCTTTTTTCTATTACCTTTCTTGTTCTGAAGCACAGAGTTACAGGCTTAGTGAAATCCTAATGTCAAAAGCATTGTGAGGGGCCCGGCAGGATGGCTCAGTGGTCTAAAGCACCTGCTTGGGAAAGCTTGGGCGGCTTCAGGGACTGTAGTTCGATCCCCAGCACCACATGCTGCGCCAGCCCTGCCCTCGGGGCGGGCTGAGCCGGCCATAAAAATGCATGAATAAATAAAGGTTCTGAAACAAAAAAAATAAAAAATAAAAACATTGTGAGTGTAAATTAGGTACAATGACATGTACTTGTAATCCCAGCTACATGGAAGGCAGAGGCAGGAGGATCACTTGAACCTAGAAGTTCAAGGCCAGCCTAGGTAACATAAGACCTTATTATAGGACAAAACAAAAATCCAAAATCTTAGTCTTCCTAAAATATACTGAAATATGAAGAACTTCTGAAGACTTGAAAATTTTCTTTAATTCTCAAATCAAAAAAGTACATACCTCCCAATTCTCCATCTGGAAAAGAAGAGGGAAGAGAGAAGGTAGACAGACTTAATGTTTGAGTTTAGAGCATGAAAGAAGGCCCAAAGGGCTGGCAAGGATGGTGACATGCACCCCTCTGGAAGAAATGTGATAAGGTTAAGATACTCTAGACAAGAACAGCTCACCTGGTTTTTCTCACCTGTAGATGTTTTTTGTTGTTGTTGCTGCTTTGTTTTGTTTTATTTTTGTTTGAGACAGGGTCTCACTATGTAGTTGAGGCTGGCCTCAAACTCACTGTAATGTCCAGACTGCCCTCAAAGTCAAAACAGTCCTTGTACTTCAGTATCCTGAATGCCGAGATTATAGGTGTGCATCACCACAGCTGTTTTAGGTCATCTGTTATGGTTTATGTCTAGTTGTCCCCCCAAAGCCTCATGTAGTCACTGGGTGGGGACTTCTAGAGTTTGAGACTTGATCCATGATCCCTGGGATTATGGGTTTTAGTACTGATTGGATTATGGGTCGAAGTACTTCTGGGATTATGGTTGCAGCCTAAGGTGGAGGCTAAGGCGGAGAGCCTGAAGGTAGTATAAAGAAAGACAGAGACAGACTTGAGCTGTAGCTGTTGCTCTGCTGCCATGTTTGGTTGGCTGCCTCTGCCACCATTTTGTTGCTATTCTGCCGCCATGAACTGGATGCTCTCTGCCCTGTTCCACTCAGCCTTGGGCCAGCCGAATATGGACTGAAACCTCTGTAACTGTGAGCTAATAAACCTTTCCTAACTTCATGTTGAGTGTCAGGTATTTGTCCCAGCAATGAGTAAAAAGTAAGTAAGACATCATCATTTCATAGAGAAGTAAAGACAAGTGGTAGAATGCCCTATTCGCATCAGACATGTCCTGTGGAAAGACAGAAAATGGCAAAACATATCTCAGGGTCACTAATAGTCCAGTTTCCATTCTCATAATTGTCCCTAGATATTTAAAAAGACTGAAGAAAGGGCTGGAGATATAGCTCAACAGCGTAAGTGCCTACCTCGCAAATGCAAGGTCCTGAGTTTGATGCCCAGTACAAAAAAAAAAAAAAAAAGTTGGCAGCAGATGTATAAGACTGCCATTATCTCTGGGATGATTAGGCTTCTGGGGTGTTGCATTCAGAAGGGAGACTTTAGCAAAACTCATCTTTGTCTTCAGGATGAACTCTTAGGAAGATGATCAGAAGCTGAACATCTCAAGTCAGAATGTTAAAGCAGCTTATTTTTTTGGCACATGGGGCATAGACTATCTGAAATGAAATGCCTCAGGCTGTCTACCTTAACAGCAAATCTAAACAGTGAAGGCAGTAATCCTTCCACTAAGATCACAGGGACCATGGGGAGAGGTTGGGGATCACAAGACCAGGTGGAGTACAGTGGTAGGGCTCATAGGACCTATCACTTGGATGTGGAGTGAGCAGAGGAAGTTGTATGTTAAGTAGGAAGGTATAGGGAATGGCAGAGGTTAAAGGCTGTGCCTTCTAACTTAAGCCTGAGACCTGGAGAGGAATGAGGATGCCGTCTGAACATAGGGTTGCCTATTTTCACTTAGGCAGCATACAGAGAAGGTTTAATCCCTTCCTGATACATTTCCAGTGGACCTTTATGGGATAGTTTTAGTCTGGTTTCAATTCTGGCATGTGTCTACATTATATATATGTATATACATACATATATATATATATATATATATATATATATATATATGTTTGTTTGTTTAAACCCTGGTTGAGGTAATAGTATAACAGGAATGGCCTAAGAGTCTTGTTTTTATTTACTTTGCTTTCATGTTCACTGTCTCAGTTACATTTCTCCCATTGTTGCAACAAAATACTGACACCCAAAATGAAGAAAGGGCCGGGTGTGGTGGCTCACACCTGTAATCCCAGCACTTGGGAGCCTGAGGCAGAAGGATCAGTGCGAGTTCGAGACCAGCCTGGGCTACAAAAGTGAGCCCAAGGCCAGCCTCAACTGCATAGGGAGACCCTGTCTCAAAAAGGCAAAAAAAAAAAAAAATGAAGAAAGGAAAGATTTATTTAACTCACAGTTCATGGAGATTTCAGTATATACTCTGCTGGCTCCCAGGCAGAGTTGCATATGGCAGAGAGCAGCAGTTTATGGCAGCAGAAAACAGTGAAGAACAAAGGGAAGAGCAGTAGCTGCAGCTTCTAGCTAGCCTCTCTCCCCTCCTTATAAACAAGCTACCCTGGGGTGGGGGTTTAGAACTCGCACACTGTCCATGCCCTCCTCTTGCACAGGGTGAGGATGTTTACAAACTAAGAATCCTCACTCTCTGCTGAGTCATTTAAGCTTCTAAACTTCTCAAGTTGACATAGTGTGTCAACTAGTACAATTCACCCCTTGTCAATTTTAGCAGCCAAAGATTTCCTTAAACCATTTTCCAGGTACATAGGCATGCTTATTAACATTTTACAACTTAAACCTTGTATTATGTTAGAACTATGACATTTTGCCAGGGCATCCCCCCAAACACTCACACGCATCCCATTATGGAAAGGGCATTTCAGTCTTTCTGTGAGAGTTTCCAAAGTGCTAACAGTTTAAGCACTGCTGAAAAGTTCAAGTCCTAAGTCTCCTCCAAGATCTAAGGCAAACACTTAGCTGTGAGCTCTTGTATAGATTAAAAGTTAAACACTTCCAACATTCAATATCAGAAGAAAAACATTACCATTCCACTAGGTACAAGTAGCAGGATACAAGGTATTGGGACCAAAGTAAGTCTACAGTCTAGAAGGGCAAACATTAAGTTCTGTAGTTGCATGTGGAACATCCAAAGTAACCCGTAATGAATTGTGAACTCCAAAAGTCTTACATGGCTCCACCTCTATGACACTTGTGCTGGTAACTCCCATGGCTTCTCTCTCAGGTTGCTTTGTTCCCTTTTTTTCAGCTTTCCTTAGACAATCCATGTCCCTAGCTTTTTCACATTTCTGAGTTTTCTGCTGAATAGGCTTCTCACTTATAGCTTTACACACTGCTCTCGTGGGTGCACATTGCTTGTTCTCCCAGGCTTTTTGAAGTCTAGGTGGAAGCCTTAACCTCAGAATTTCTGCATTCTGAATGTGCCTAAAACCAGTGACACATGGATGATGCCAATGTCTGCTGCCAGCTGCAGTAGTAGCCAGGCTTTCTTCTCTCTTGGCTGTAGGGATCAAGTGCCTTGATTGCTGAACACTCTGACTCTGATTCTGAGAAACAAATTCTCTATGCCAGCACCATTGTAGAATCTGGTGTGGCCGCCACCTCTATTCTGAAACCTGGTATAGCTGCTGCCTCCATTCTGGAACATGGGGCTCTGCAGCTTTTTCTTCAAAATCCCTCACCCTTGTGATTCTGAGGTTGCAAAGGGTGAGAACCTGTCACCTCGTGTGATGCCTTCAAGACATTGTTTTCTACTCTCCTGTTACTCTTAGGCAGTGGAAATCTTAGCTCTATCTTTGCAGTCTACAGCCTTCCTTGCATTTTTGTTGTTGTTGTTTTAGCCAAACTCACAACATTTTAAATCATTCTGCTGGGCTCTTTGCTCTTGACTTTCAGAATAAATCTGACTAAAAGCCCCCAGCAATAGCCATGCCACTACTTCAACATTTGACTCCCTTGAGATTTCTTTTGCAAAATTAACTAGTCCACTGCATTTACTCCCAGTCTCAGGCAAAGTCTCTGGACAGGAGCAAAAATGCAGACATACTTTCTGTCAAGCCATAACACAAATCATCCTCAGTCCAACAACCAGTACAGTCCTTCCTCCCAGCAGAACTCTCCCCAGACTGGTTTTTACAGGCAGGCTTTCTATCAGGATTCTGGTCTTCTGTACTCTGACCAGAATCTCCCATACACAAGAGGTGAAGACATTCCAGCTCATTGCTAGTAGGGAACATCTCCAAACCTTTTTTATCTCCTTTCATAAATCATTCCTGAAAGCTGTTGAACAACACAGATAGTCACAGCAACAACCCAACTCCTAGTATCAAATTCTGTTTCAGTTACTTTTTACCCATTGCTAGGACACCAATACCCAAAACAAAGAAAGGAAAGATTTATTTAACTCACAGCTCATGGAGGTTTCACTATATACTTGGCTGGCTCTGAAGAAGAATGGCACATGGCAGAGAGTATCAGTTCATGACAGCAGGAAACAGCTTCTAGCTAGTCTCTCTCCCTTCCTTGTATTATAAACAGGCTAATCTAGGGTAAGGGTGTAGAATTCACAGGCTGTCCATGGACTCTTCAAACTAAGAATCCTGGCTCTGTGCTGAGTCAGTTATACTTCTAAACTTCTCAAGTTGACACAGTGTATCAACCTGGTCATTCACTGACCTGGAACTGGTCCCTGTTGATACCATAGATACAGTTTTTCCTCAGGTCACCTTGGGAAGCTCTGGAGGGACAGAATAACAATGGGCAGAGCACTGGGTGCTGCATCCTTGTAATCTCCTTTGTATCACTGCTGAGTCCCTGCATAAAAAAGCAAGAGGAACAGTAATCACGAATGCCAACTCCATTCTTTTTATGTGATGCTATCACATTTTTTGATTATTTTCTGTCCTGTACATCTAGATAGAGTGATGTGCTAAGGCCGTTATCCTTTCAGGAGGAGTGCTCTATTGCCAGGCTGTCCCTAAACCCACATGAAGAGTTTCTTCACCCTCCTTGTCTTGAGCTGGCCCACACTGGCATCCATTGATCCTTTCCAGGCCAGGTTAGAAAGACAGACTAAGTGTTTGTTAGGAGGAGAAGCAGAGGGCTATGGAAAGGCCAGGGCCTCCTTACTTCAGGATTCTTTTATGTCATAGTCTAGTTAAAGATAGCTGTAGGGACCTCTCTGTTGCTGATGGTGAAATCTAGTAGGAAACTCTGGCTACTTTGAAAGTAGGATGCTGGAGCCGGGGCATGGTGGCTCATGCCTGTAATCCCAACACTTGGGAGGCTGAGGCAGGAGGATCAGTGTGAGTTCAAGACCAGCCTGGGCTACAAAAGTGAGCTCAAGGCCAGCCTGAACCACATAATGAGACCCTGTCTCAAAAAGACAAAAAACAAAGTAGGATGCTGGGCAGGAGGCTGAAAAGGCCTGAGCTTAAGATCCAGAGGGATCTAGTCTAGTCATAGTACTCCTACTTAGTATATGGGGTTTTTTGGGCAGGTTTTTTTTTTTTTTTCCTAGAAGCTTCAGAGTTGTCTGTAAAGAAAGAATAATACATCTTAGAGCTGGGTGTGGTGGCACAGGCCTGTAATTTCAGAACTTGGGAGGCTGAGATAGGGGGTTTTCTAAGAGTTCAAGGCCAACTTAAAGTCCATAATGAAACCCTGTCTCAAAAAACCCCATACATCTTAAGCTGTTAAAAGATGATGTTTATAAAGCACTCAGTTTAATACCTAGGACATACTGAATGTTATTCAGTAGGTGATAAAAATATATCTGAAATTTGTCGTTTCCGTTGCTATCTTGTTTTCTTCCCCCCAAAACCGTGTGTTTTTTCAGCATATTTACCATAAACCAGGGACCAAAAGGCCTTGTCTCCTGTGATTCATTTATAGTACTAACTCCAGTTTCTGTTGCTCTCATATTCTTTCTTCCAGTTCTCTTTGATTCTAGAAGTGCTTTTCTCTTCTTTGTGCCTTATCTTTAGAATCTGGTATCTGTTAAACTATTCACTAACAAGATAACATGTGTTTTCATAAATCTTCATAAAAATCTCATGTCCTTGAAACTTGCTGGATCAAACCTTAGCTCTTTTGGGATAAAGTTATCTTGTGCCGACTTCCTTGGAATAGAGTTTTTCTGATTGATGACTGCCACTATCCACAGCTTAATTTCAGGCTATAGGACAGAAAGGAATTTTCCAGCACTGGTTAGGCTTTCCATAAAGCTGGTATTTTATTGTCTTATTGGCTTACCTCAGTTTTCTCAGAGTCTTCCTGGGCTACTGACGAAGTAGACAGAGGGTCAAAATAGCTTGGACCAAGGTAGAGAAGTAGTCCAGAAAAGGCTGGGTAGGGACTGGAGAGACTGTAATAACCCTACAGTGTGGGCAGTATATTTGAGGGCAGGGCAGTGTCACTTTGTATTCTTACTAAAATGGCTTTTTTTCCCCCTTTAGGAGGGGACAACAAAAATAGGAAGGATTGATTCAGACCAGGAACAGGACATTGGTAAGTGACAGTAACTGTGGTTCTGATACTCTGTAACAGTTATTTGCCTAAATGGTCTCTTCAGAGGATAATACCCTAAGAAAAATCTTTGAAGTATCAAAGATCTGCTTCTCTTTCTGCTATGAGACTTTTCACTGGACAGAAGAGACCAGCACTGTGGGAAGATTTCTTCTGTGGGTAGTCTCAGAAAGTAGTTCTTCCTTTCTTGTTACAATGGAAGATCTTCCAAGCATTGGATTCTTTTTCATTTGGTTGATTTTAGTTTTGTTTTTTTGAGATGTTATGCAATACATGCTGACCTTAAACTATGTAGCTCAGACTGGTTTTGAGCTCACAGTGATATTCTCTGAGTGCTGGGATTGTAGATGAATGGCTGAGATGTCCCTTGCATTGTCCTCCCCACTAACTGACCACCATCTCTTCTCTAGTACTTCAGGGCCAATGGATTGAGAGAAATCACTGCACAATCACCAGTGCCTGTGGAGTAGTTATTCTCCGGCCTGTGCAAGGGGCACGCTGCACAGTCAATGGCCGAGAGATCACTGCCTCTTGCCGTTTGACCCAAGGTAGGGTCTCGATAGCTTGGTATATAAGCTGGATGAAGGACCATCTCCAAACTCACAGGCTCAGAGAGCTCAGAGGAGCAGGCCTTAAAGATGGATCATCCAGCCTCTACAGCCAGAGACCAAATTTCCTAATGTAATCTTTGATCTAGGACCAGAGAGAGGAGAAAACTTTCTGAAACCTGTTCCTATATGTATAACTCTAGTCTTTAGGAAACTCTCTCTCAGCCTCACTTTTCTCACCTATACAATGAAGATTTGAGAGGATTGAAGGAATCTTATTTGTGTAAGATTCTTACTACCATCACTTGGCACTTAGTGAAGGTCCATTATTATAATTGTCATCATTGTTATTAATTTACTCAAAGTCTGCTGTTTGAAACTGAGAGACTCCATGAAGCTGTCTCTTACTATGCCCAGGCGCTGGATTTTATAGTATAATACCTCTTGATATATCATTAGTAGACTACTATTTTATCAACTCAAAGCTGATAAAGACTAGATGAGGCATCAGTTTTGCCCACGGAACAGTGTCCTGCAAAAAGTATATATTCAAACACTTTCTGAAAAACAAACAAAAAATAACCAAAAAACACTATCTGCTGGCCACATCCTCATCTATCTCTGTGGTGCAGGAGCTGTTATAACGCTGGGGAAAGCTCAGAAGTTTCGATTTAACCATCCAGCAGAGGCTGCTATGCTGCGGCAGCAAAGGCAGGTTAGTGGTTATGGGGTGCTGCTGACCATGCTGTTTCTTTTTCTTTCTCTTCTTCCTCCTATCTTCCTTTCTCTCTTCTTCCTCTTCCTCCTCCTCCTTCTCTAACTGTCTCATTCCTATTCTTCCTCTCTTGTTCTTTTTAGAAGGGTCTTGCTATGTAGTCTGGACTATCTTTGAACTCACATTCCTCCTGCCTCAGCCTCTTGAGTGCTGGCATTACAGGCATGTGCTGCTATGCATGGGTGCTGTTTCTTCCTTGTAGGAGAGGAGCTTAAACTTTGCCCTGCAGCATTGCCCTTGGTTCATGCAGTTTCACTGTGCCTTCTTCCTTGTTCCAGGTTGAAGAGGCCATCGGTAGCAATGGCTCTTTGGAATGGTTGGACTTGGATGCAGATGTCACTGCCTCTCGCTTGGGTCTCTGCCCTTTCCTTTGGAAGGAAAGGTGAGAATTGCTCACACCAATGTGGAGCCTCCTGGGTTCATTGCAGCATGGAGTAGAGAGATATCTAGTATAGCAGGCAGGGTCTGTATGAGGCTGTGAGTCAGCCTCGGCAGGTGATCTGAAGATTCTGGGATGGCACCTGAGTCTGTACTGTCTTGGCCCTCACTGGTTTTCTCTTTGTCATTTCAACTGTCTTCATCCTTGAAGGAAGCCTGCCATTTGACATTCTTATGGCCACTTTTCTCAGCAGGGCTAACTGAGCAGTATTGGCAGATGTTTTTGATGCTGCTTTTGAATTTCCTGTTTTGCAGTTCTTTTAACATTCTGGCCTGCTTGTGTATAAGTTCATAGCATCTCTATTAACCTCCAGAATTTATGGCAACTTCTGAGATACTAAGGATAGAATCCAGGTATATTGTACCACTGATATGTATATCTTGTCTTTTTGTATTTTATTTTGTAGACAGTGACTCATTAAATTGCCCAGGCAGTCCTCCAACTTGTGATCCTCTTGCCCCAACCTTCTGTATAGCTGGGATTTACAGGCCTTTGACATCACATCCAGCTGGGTATTTAAACATAGTGTATGACTGAAAGCCTTTTTTTCTTCTCATAGCCAAAAATCCAAAAGTAAGCATAAAAGAAGCAAAAGAATATAAAAAGAATGTTTTAAAAAATGAGAATATCTTCTTTTCTCTTATACCCATTGTACCTGTACTGTGACTTTATTTTTTATTTTATTTTATTTTATTTTATTTTTTTGTCTTTTTGAGACAGGGTCTCACTATGTAGTTGAGGCTGGCCTTGAGCTCACTTTTGTAGCCCAGGCTGGTCTCGAACTCGCACCAATCCTCCTGCCTCAGCCTCCCGAGTGCTGGGATTATAGGCGTGAGCCACCACGCCCGGCTTTGTACTGTGACTTTAAAGGCTTCAGTCAAAGTTTTATATTAATTGGCCAGGCATGGTGGTGAACACCTGTAATCCCAGCACTTGGGAGGCTAAGGCAGGATCAGTGTGAGTATGAGATTAGCCTGGGCTACAAAAGTGAGCAAGGCCAGCCTGAACTGTCTCAAAAAAGACAAAAAAAAAAAAAAAAAAAAAAAGAGAGAGAGAGACAAGTTTTATATTAATTGATGGTTATCACTTTTCTATTTCATGGTCATACTTCACCCATTTCTATCTAGAGTCCTTTCTGGATGTCTAGATGCTTGGTGATTTGATTTTGATGCTTGCATTTCCTGTGTACTCCTAGGGCAAAATGACATGTGGGATTTTTTATAGCAAAATTAAGCAGGGGTCATAGTGCCTGTGAGATTACTGGCGGTGTAGAGAGCCACATACCTGTCATTAAGGTTCTTAATGAGTTCTAATGACCCTTGGTCCATTTAGAAGATGTCAGATGAAGACAGTTTGGGGTCTGATATTAGCAGGAAGGGTGTTGGATTGAGGAGAGGAAAGTGTGAACATTAGCATGTCCTCATAAAGTTTCTTGGGTTTCCGGGGTTCTGCAATAAACATTAAGGGAGGATGATCCTAGGGTCAAGTGTCTGGGCCCTTGGGTAAAGGGTAAGGTAGAGGGGGTGACATAGGATGCAGAGATCAAGGCCAAGATGAACTCAGAACTGGATCCAGAACTCTTGTTTTATCGGTTTCCTCTACCTCCTGGGTAGTGTAGTCTTTTAAAAGATCTCTAAGTAAAGTTTCTGTTGGGAAGACATATTGAAGGTGGGTTTTCCCAGAGTTGGAGGTTGACAGAAAATGGCTGTGTAACTTTTTTAAGAGTTGGAAATGTGGAGGAAATCCATTGTTGTTGGTTGAAAGTGTCGCAGGCTAAGCCAGAAGCTCATAGGAGAGAATAAATGATGCATTGAAGACTGAAAAGAAAAAATACAAAGAATCAAATAATTGAGTTGGTTTTTTGAAAGATTAAATAACATCAACAGGGCCCAGCGGGATGGCTCAGTGGTCTAGAGCGCCTGCTTGGGAAAGCTTGGGCGGCTTTTGGGACCGCAGTTCGATCCCCCGCACCACATGCTGCACCAGCCCTGCCCTCGGTGTGGGTTGAGCCGGCCACAAAAATGAGTGAATAAACAAATAAAGGTTCTGAAACAAGAAAGATAAACAAATAAAATTTTAAAAAAATATAAATAAATAAATAACATCAACAAATCTTTAGTCAGCCTTATCAAAAAGAAAGAAAGAGGGCCCGGCGGGATGGCTCAGTGGTCTAAAGCGCCTGCTTGGGAAAGGCAGCTTCAGGGACCGCGGTTCGATCCCCGGCACCACATGCTGTGCCAGCCCTGCCTCGGGGCGGGCTGAGCTGGCCATAAAAATGAGTGAATAAACAAACAAAAGGTTCTGAAACAAGAAAAAATAAAAAATAAAAATAAAATAAAAAATAAAAAATAAAAAAAAGAAAGAAAGAAAAGAAAGAAAGACCCAAATCCGCATAATTGGGAATGAAAAGGGTGAAATCATGATGGACCCTGCAGAAATCGAAGATCATTTATACCTACTTTGTTTTTTTTTTTTTTTTGTCTTTTTGAGACAGGGTCTCACTATGCAGTTCAGGATGGCCTTGAGCTCACTTTTGTAGCCCAGGCTGGACTCGAACTCGCACCGATCCTCCTGCCTCAACCTCCCGAGTGCTGGGATTACAGGCATGTGCCCCCACGCCCGGCATTTATACCTACTTTGAAAACTTGTTTTATAAGTAAGATAAGAACTTGTTTATCCTCCCCGGGGATAATACTAGGGATGCAGAAGTGGTTCAACATATGTAAAACAATAAATGTAATATATCAATAGCCAAAGACAAAAATCTTAATCTCAATAGATGCAGAAAAATCTTCTTTCCCCTTTCTGTTTTTAATTTATTAAAAAGTAACAATACAAATGCTGTGATTAGTACTAAAAAAGATACAAATTTTTCAAGATGAGTTTTATTTTATTTATTTTATTTTTGGCTGGCTCAGGGTGCCTTACGGGTGGGTCTAGTGCTGCATGTAGAGCTGGGGATTGAACCATGGTCCCCTGTGCCTGACTGAGTTTGCCCAAGCAAGCAAACAACTGAGCTAACCAGAATGAATTTTATAAACAATTCTACAATGAAAGAGAAATAGTACCCTAATACATAAAACTTTTAGTAGTTTTTTTGTTTTTGTTTTTGTTTTTTTTTTTCAGAACCACTTGCACTTGCCAGGCAAGTGCTTATTCTACTGAGCTATCTCCCCAGCCCTTAGGATTTTAAAATTTTAAAACATAAAAATGTTAACATTAAATTATTTCCAATAAGCCGGGCGTGGTGGCACAAGCCTGTAATCCCAGCACTTGGGAGGCTGAGGCAAGAGGATCAGTGCGAGTTTGAGACCTGCCTGGGCTACAAAAGTGAGCTCAAGGCCAGCCTCAACTGGATAGTGAGACCCTGTCTCAAAAAGACCAAAAAAAAAAAAAAAAATTATTTCCAATGTTCAAATGAAAATCAACTTGTACAATCTCTTTAATGAAATGAGTCCTTGTTATACATGTCTTAAGCACTTGGAAAATGTTAAAATTTTTGAAGTTTGAGCAAAAGAGGCAGCACATAATAAATCTTTTTTCCAAAAAGATTGCTTTCTGTAAAACATTTTAGCATTTTATCTGAATATGCACTATTATATTTGTTCTTCCTAAAAAATGAATTTATATTAAAACTATAATTTTCCATGTAAAAATATACACATACAGATATTTTATGTACAGATACTTAACTGCCAGAGTGACCGGTCATACATCAAACATGATTTAATAAAAAATTTCTAAAACTTTAGAACAAAATAGTATATGTAATTTATATTTGTAGGGGGCAAAACAACAAATAGAATGTCACAGAATTTATCCTTAAATTTTCTAAGTTAACCAAAATGATTTGTCCATTAACAATCAATAGCTTTCTGAAACTGTTAATGAAACAAATTACTGAAAAATTATATTTTTAAGTTTATTATCAAAATAGCCATCTGCTACTATGAACTTGAATTTCACATTATACACATTTAAACTGTTTTCACTTAATATGAAATTTCTTGCAGTACAAAAAAATTAAGGTGTTTGCTTTATAATACAACCCACTATGAGGTTTATTCAAAGTATATAAGAATGTTTAGATTTTTAAACTTTGTTACAACAAAAGACACATTGCCACCATGACATTAGAGCAATGTATCTTTTACTAATTTTTTTCAGAATTTAAATACTATATTATTTTTTAATTATGCTTCTCAAGCATGTCTATGTGGTTAGGAACTGTAGCACTTTTTTTTTATATAAAACCCTTTCCTCTTTGTGAAACCCTGAGGTGAAATGTTCTATAATCCACCTTTTTGAAGCCATCTAAATGTTTAGGAACTGTGGCACTTTCTTTTGTATAAAACATTTCCTCTTCATAAAACCCTGAGGTGAAAGGTGGGATAAAACTGGAACCACAATTATTTCATTTCTGTATTTTCACTGTAGGGTTATTTTTCTTTTTTTTATGACTGGCTCAGCCTGCCCTGGGAGTGAGGCTGGTGCAGCATGTGGTGTTGGAGATTGAACCACAGTCCCTGCCACCACCTAAACATTCCTAAGATCACTGAGCCATCACACCAGCCCCTAGGGTTATTTTCTTTTTAATGAGGCAACTTGAGGGCCCAGCAGGATGGCTCAGTGGTCTAAAGCGCCTGCTTGGGGAAGCTTAGGCGGCTTCAGGGACCGCGGTTCGATCCCGGCACCACATGTAGCGCCAGCCCTGCCCTTGCGGCGGGCTGAGCCAGCCATAAAGATGAGTGAATAAACAAAGGTTCTGAAACAAGAATAAAAATAATAAATAAAATTTTTTTAAAAATGAGGCAACTTGAAAAGCTGCTCTGAGCCTGGCATGGTGGCGCACGCCTTTAATCCCAGCACTCGGGAGGCTGAGGCAGGCGGATCAGTGCAAGTTCAAGACCAACCTGGGCTACAAAAGTGAGCTCAAGGTCAGCCTGAACTGCATAATGAGACCCTGTCTCAAAAAGACAAAAAAAAAAAAAAAAAAAAAAAAAAAAAAAAAAAAAAAAAAAAAAAAAAAAAAAAAAAAAAAAAAAAAAAAAAAAAAAAAAAAAAAAAAAAAAAAAAAAAAAAAAAAAAAAAAAAAAAAAAAAAAAAAAAAAAAAAAAAAAAAAAAAAAAAAAAAAAAA
>PVJA010015870.1:0-29135 GCA_004027025.1 Myocastor coypus | reverse complement strand
AGTTTTTCAAAATATTTTCAGGTCAACTTAGAAGAGCCTACAATGACCCTAAAAAAAAGTGTCCTTTTAATACTTTCTAGTGTCAAGATGAGTGCCATTTTCCATCCCTACTACTGTCCCTTCTGCTATCATAATCATGGCTTCAGCCACCATAATTCCTGTCTTCATAGAGAAAATCTTGTCTGCTTCCCCTGCAATGATGGTCAGACCCATGATAGTGCAGTGCTGTTCTCGGCTATAATGCCTATCTGCTAGGTAGGGATAAGAATTCTATTGGCCTTTATGCTGTGATGGTGGTGTATGCTGTCACCACTGGGAGCTTGAAGATTGGTTAAAAGTATGATTATGTGACTGAACTGAGGTGAAAATCCTGACTGATCCACATGTGGAGAGCCAAATTTCCCTCCATATGGTATCTATCACAAAACATTGTTCACCGCAGTTTGTTGCTGGTAATTTTCTGCAGAAGAAAATGATATCTGAATTATCCATGATGATGATGACATGCTATCCACAGTCCTTTCATATATTCTAGGAGATGAAGAGGTAGGGATTGAATTTCCAACATGATGCTGGGGATATGATAAGCTGACATCCTTATGAGGCATGACTACTTCCTGATCTAAACTGAATTTTGCATGAGGCTGGGGAGACAGCTCAGTAGAAACAAACAACAAAAAAGAGAACTACCAGTGGATCTCTCTAGTGAATATAGATGCAAAAATACTCAATAAAATACTAGCAAACAGAATGCAACAAATCAATAATCCGAACTGGGATTTTCAACACATACAAATCCATAAATGTAATATATCATGTCAATAGAACCAAGAACAAAAAACCACATGATCATCTCAATAGGTGTGGAAGAAGCTTTTGATAAAGTCCAATATTTATTCATCATAAAAACCCTACAGAGAATCACAATAGATAGTCTATATCTCAACCTGATAAAAGCCATCTATGACAGATCATCAGCCAACATACTAAATGGGCAAAAACTGAAAGCCTTCCCTTTAAAATCAGGAACAAGACAAGGATGCCCACTGTCTTTACTCCTATTCAATTTAGTCCTGGAAACATTAGCCAGAACAACCAGATAAGAGAGAGAAATAAAGGGAATAAGGATTGGAAAAAAAGTAAAATTATCATTATTTGAAGATGATATGATACTCTATAGAGTAGAGGACCTCAAAAACTCCACCAAGAGTCTTGTAGATTTAATCACCAAATTCAGCAACATAGCAGTATACAAAAACACAAAAATCAGTAACATTTTTGCACACATATAATGCATTCAGAGAAATTAAGAAAACCATTAACATCCAAAAAATGAAATATTTAGGGGCTGGGGAGATAGCTCCATGGCACAAGTGTCTGCGTGGCAATTGCAAGGTCATGAATTTGAGCCCTGGTCCCACAAAAAGAAGAGGAAGAAGAAGAAGAAGAAGAAATACTTGAAGAGTCAATCTCACAAAAGATATAAAAGATTTATATATAGTGAAGATTATGGTACTGTGAGAACACAGATTGAAGAAGATTTGAGAAAATGGAAAAACTGTCCATGCTCCTGGATAGGAAGAACCAACATTAAAAATGGCCATACTCCCAAAAGATTCAATGCAATCCAAATTAAAATACCATTAGTAGGGCTAGTGAGATAGCTCAGTGGTCTGAAGCACCTGTTTAGGCAAGTTTAGGCAACCACAGGGACCATGGTTCAATCCCCGGCACCACATGCTGCACCAGCCCCACCCCCAGGGCAGGCTGAGCTGGCCATAAACTACATAAAGTTTAAAAAATAAAATGGCATTAGTATACCTCAGAGAGTTAGACAGAACTTTCCATAGATTCATTTGGAACCAGAAGAGACCCAGAATATCAAAAGCAATCCTGGGGAACAAAAAATAAGCAGTAGGTATCACAATCCCTGATCTGAAATTATACTATGAAGTTACTATGATAAACTCATCATGGCACTGGCATAGAGTCAGTGGACCAGATTAGAGGACATAGACACAAATACTAACACATTAAGCCACTTCATCTTTGATAAAGGGGCCAAACATGCTCACTGGAGGAAAGATAGCCCCTCTAATAAATGGTACTGGAAAAACTGATTTTTCACTTTCCAAAGGCTAAAACTAGACCCATGCCTAGCACAAAGCTATAGTCAAAATGGATCAAAGATTTAAATACTAAAACTAAATCTTCTGGAGGAAAATGTATGTAGAAATCTTAGCACATAGGGTAAAAATGTGTGACTGCTCTTACCACATTGTGTAGGGATTTATTAGAATATCAATGATTGATGGAAAATAGTGGTACCAAGTGTAAGATGTTTGATATTCAGAAAGACAGTGATGTTAAGTTCAAGTACCTGTGTTATAGAGTAATAGTATCACTAAGCTTCTCTTCTGGAGGGTTAAGAATATAAGTTTACATACCAAAAATTAGAGAAAAAGAAAGGCTACAAGGATTGCCAATGTTTTGGCCTTAGCCCTTCAAGGTCATTGAGGACTCAGGACATAAGAGAACCTGGGCTGTTACATCCTATAGCTCAGTGGTTTCCCAGATTTTCTGTTCAAGATTATGGGACCACAGAGGAAAGGGATTGGTGATGTATAGTGTGCCTAAGGAGAGTCACCTAGACAGAAAACATTCTTTTGGGTTTTCACAGAGAGCAAACTGGTCTAGCAATGGCCATGACTCATCCAGACGGCTGATGCTGACAACAGTCCTATAAAATGCTGTACATGGTTTCAAAGTAAATCCTGAGGAGAATTGACTGACCTTGGGAGATACAAAAGTTATTTGTTTTGTTATACAGGTCTTGTTTTAACTTGCCCTTAACCATCCAGCAGAACAGTTTAACCACGAAGCATAAAACATAAAACTAGCTTAGTATGCTGAGCTATAAAAGGCTTAAATCAACACTACTGACATTGCCAGTTCTGCCAATAATCATTGCGATTATGGAACATTGGATTATGTATACAACTACTTTCTCTTAGTTCAATCAGAAGAAATTTTGTGTACCAACAATGATTAGGAAAATTATCATGTCTGCATCTTGTGCTCTATATAAAACTACTATGAAGACAACACTATGTATTGTATCAATTATTGGAAATGTACTACTAACGTGCTTTGAAAAAGAAAAAAAAGATATCTTAGTACATAGAGATAGGCAGAGAGTTCATGAACAAAAACCAAAGTGCACGGAAAATACTTCAAGGTATCAACAACTGGGATCACATCTTTTAAAAAAAAAAAAAAAAAGTTTCTGCATTTCAAAACAAATCTCCAACAAAGAAAAAAGAACCCCACCAGCTGGGAAGAAATTATAACTGACTGTCCCTCCAGCAAAGGCCTTCTGTCTAGAACATGTAAAGAATTTTTTAAAAAATCAGGACCCTTAAATTCAAAAGACCCAATTCATATATGAAAAAAAAATGTTCAGTATCATTAGTCATTTGAGAAATGCAAATTAAAACAACACTGAGATTCCATCTCATCCCAGAAAGAATGACTAACATCAAGAAGTCAGCCAATAACAAATACTGGAAGGGCTATGGAGAAAAAGGAGCCCTGCTGCACTGTTGGTGGGAATGCAGACTGGTACAATGACTATGGAAATCATTGTGGAGATTCCTTCTAAAGCTAGGATTGGAGATCCCATTGAAGCCAACTATTCTTTCTCTGGGTCTTATTCCACAAGAACTGAAATCCTTATACCAGAGTGATATATGTATATTACACAATTGAGAATTATTCAGCTATAAAACAGGATAAATTTGAATCTTTTGTCAGTAAATGGATGAATGGATGCAACCAGAGAACACTTAAGTGAAATAAATCAGACTTGCATGTGCAAACATCATATTCTCTTTAGTGTGAGAACTTGAAAGAGAAAAATGGAATCTGAAGGGTACAGTAGATACTGGGAAAAGAGTGAGAAGGACAGGAGCAGGAGTGGAGGGAAGGGGTTTCTCTAGGTATATAAGGATGGTTTGACAACTGTACTGTGCATTTCTGATGATCCATGGAATGGAGCAGATAACAATTTGTCTTCTTTTTTCTAATTGTTTGTGCTTTTTCTCTTCTTCATTTTCCTTCTTTCTTTCTTTCTTTCTTTTTTTTTTTTTTTTTTTTTTTTTTTTTTTTTTTTTTTTTTTTTTTTTTTTTTTTTTTCAGTACCAGGACTGAACTCAGGACCCTGCACTTGCCAGGCAGGTGCTTATTCTACTGAGCTATCTCCCTGGCCCCTCTTCTTAATTTCTTATGCATTTCTTTCTTTTTTTCTTTCTTCTTTCAATTTTATGTGTATATATCTAGTAATATGAATAACTGTAAGGAAGACAACACTATGTATTACAAAAATATTAGTTAATTCATATTACTTTGTCAAGTGAAATTCTGTATCAGTTATAATTTTTCTGTTTTAATTCTAATTTGTACTCTCCTTTAAAAAAAATGGTGCTGGAAAAATTGTCTCTGCACATGCCAGAGATTAAATTTGGACCCATATCTTTTGCTATGCACTAAACTAAATTTGAAATGGATCAAATATCTAGACATTAAGGCAGAAATAGTAAATCTGCTGGAAAATAGAATAGGTAAAACTTTTGAAGACATTGGTATAGGCAAAGACTATAAATAAATAACATAGATCACATGGAAACTGTTACAAAGAATCAATAACTGGGATCTCATTAATAAACCTTTTCACAACAAGAGAAATCACCAACAGTGAAGAGACAACCCACAATGTTTGCCAGCTGTTCCTCAGATACTATTAAGTTCCCAGTGTCTTAGTTACTCTTCTCTTATCACTGGGACAAATACCTGACACACAAGCTTAGGGAAGAAAAGTTTATTTAGCTCAAAGTTACTGGCGGTTTCATAGTTTAAATCAGCCTGAATTACATAGCAAGATCTCAAGGCACTGCATCACTGTGTCCAGGATGATGCACTCCATACCTCCCAGAGAGGCCTGGAGATGGGGGTGGTGGTGGTGGTTGTGGTGGGGATGGCACCTGCTGTCAGTTTAGTGGTTCTGCACCTTGCTGGGCTCGCCCTGGCCCTCTGGCCCCACCCTTTGAGTCATGTGCTTGACAGCTCCATGATTTGCATGAAGCTTTTGGGGGACAACTAGGTACAAACCATAACACTCAGATTACTATGAAAAATATATAAAGAACTCAGGGCCAGGGAGATAGCTCCGTGGCACAAGTGCCTGCCTGGCAAGCACAAGGTCGTGAGTTTGAACCACAGTCTCGCAAAAAAAAAAAAAAAAAAGGCATTATTGGGCCGGTGAAATGGTTCAGTGGTCTAAAAGGCAACCGGCCGCAGGGACTGCAGTTCAATCCCCAGCACCACATATTGCACCAGCCTGATCCTCAGGGCAGGCTGAGCTGACCATAATAATAATTTTAAAAAATTAGAGAAAAGAACATATAAAGAATTCAAAGAACAGCAACACTCTTGAATTTAAAGACCCAATCCAAAAATGGGCTTCTGAGATGAATACATATTTCTCAGATGAAGATACACATACAGCACATAAATATATGAAAAAATGTACGTTACTCATCACTTAACAAATGCAGATTAAGACAACTCTGAGATTCCGTCTAACCCCAGAGTGACTATTATCTTTTTTTTTTTTTTTTTTTTTTTTTTTGGCTTTTTGAGACAGGGTCTCACTGTGCAGTTCAGGCTGGCTTTGAGCTCACTTTTGTAGCCCAGGCTGGTCTCGAACTCGCAGCGATCCTCCTGCCTCAGCCTCCCAAGTGCTGGGATTACAGGCGTGAGCCACCACGCCCGGCAAGAGTGACTATTATCAAGAAAAAAAAGAAAAGGAAAGAAATCAACCAATAACAAATACCAGAGAGGCTATGGAGAAAAAGGAACTCTTGTTGGTGGGTGTGTAGGCTGCTGCAACCACTGTGGAAATCAATGTGGAGATTCCTCAGAAAACTAGGATTGGAAGTCTCATTTGACCATCTATTCCCCTTTTGGTATCTTACCAGAAAAATTAAGAATATTATACCACAGAAATATATGTGTGCCCATGTTTATAGCAGCACAACTGGTAATAGAGAGTTCTTGAAACAATCCAAATGCCTGTCAGCTGAGAAATGGATAACAAAGATGTGGTCTTTTTATGTAATGGAGTACTGCTCAGCCTTAAAGAGGGAAAAACTGGGGGCCCAGCAGGATGGCTCAGTGGTCTAAAGTGCCTGCTTAGGAAAGCTTGGGCAGCTACAGGGACCGTGGTTCGATCCCCGCCACCACATGCTGCGCCAGCCCTGCCCTGAGGGCACGCTGAGCCAGCTGTAAAAATAAACACATGTTCTGAAACAAGAGAAAAATAAAATAAAAATTTTAAAAAAGAGGGATAAACTGTATGCTTTTAATAAGTAAATGGATGCAACTCTACACCATATTTATAAGTGAAACCAGATGTATATGTGAAAACATATTGTCTCCCTAGTATGAAAAGCTGAAAGAGTAAAAGAATACCCAAAATACACAATAAATATTGTAAAATGGAAAAAAAAAAAAAACTTCAAAAGGAAGGGGGAAAGCGGGGAGGGGTTTGAGGGAATGGAAAAAAAGGAAAAGCAAAAGGAAAGAAAAAAATATATAGACTGGGGAGATAGCTCAGTGGAATAAGTGCTTGCCTGGCAAGTGCAAGGTCCTAAGTTCGATCCCTGGTACCACAAACAAAACAAAACATATATATATATATATATATATATATATATATATATATATACACATATATATATGTTATGATATACTACTAATTTTTCTTAGTTCATTGAAGAAATAAGTTTGTTCTAATATTGTTTGGATAATTGTTTTAGATTTTTTTCTTTAAAACAAAAAGAAAAGTGTTCACACCCTGGCCCTACCACATGAGAGCTAATGGATCTTAGGTGGATTGTTGAACCCCTGATCCTGCTTCCTCATCTGTAATGTAAGGATGTTGCCATTTCTTTCCCAGGGATCCTACTGATAAAGATTCAAAGCAAGTATATGTGTACAGCTTCTTCCTCCAGGTCCCATTGCTGCTATGAAGGAAACTACTGTGGTTGCTGCTTTCCTAGGGAAAGGATGGGATGAGGTCTTCTAAGGGTTAGGGAAATAGAGAAAAGCAAATAGCAATCTCAAGGAATTCAGAATACAGATCCCTCCCCTTGCTTTTTGTATCCAGTGATTTGTGGGTCTAGTACACTCTGGTAGGCTCATGTTTGCAATTCAGCCATTTCTGTCATCAAAGGTTGGAATAGTACTATAGATATTTGAAATGTATGTATAAAATGCTTCCTTTTATTTTTCTTTCACTGATTTAAGTCTGTATTGTGCAATATAAACGTTTTTCTAAGTTGAGATAGTAAACTCTTTCTATAGAGTTAGAAGTCAGATATAGTGACACATGCCTGTACTGGGAGGCTGAAGCAGTATTTGAGCAGATACCGTCTCAAAAAAAAGTTAGCCGGGCGTGGTGGCGCATGCCTGTAATCCCAGCACTTGGGAGGCTGAGGCGGGAGGATCAGTGCGAGTTCGAGACCAGCCTGGGCTACCAAAGTGAGCTCAAGGTCAGCCTGAACTGCATAGCGAAAACCTGTCTCAAAAAGACAAAAAAAAAAAAAAAAGTTAATATTTTAGGCAGAATTTACGTAGCTATTCAACTCTACCAGTGTGACCCCAAAGCAATTGAAGTACATAAATATATGTTTGTAGTGTGCTCCAGTAAAACTTTACTTACACAAATAGGCAGCAGACCCTTTTTAACTCATAAACTGTAGTTTGTGGACCTCTGCTTTGATACTCTGTGATTTCATTCAGCTGTTCATTCAGTTTGTTAGCTTTGTGTCACTGTAACAAAGTATATCCCAAAAAACTGGTAATAGTGGTTTATACCTGTAATCTCAGCATTCAGGACTACCCATAAGTGGGAGACCAGCCTGAATCACATAGAAAGACCCTGTCTTTTTTTTAAAAAAAAAAATGACAGTCATATTTATTTGTTTATTCTGTACCAGGTCTTGAACTCGGGGTCTTACACTTGCCAGGTAGACACTTGTGCCACTGAGCTGCATCCCCAGTCCAATCAGCTTTTTTTTTTTTGAATTTTTTTTTTATTGTTTAAATTTAACAATGGTTATATTACATATTTTCATAATCAGATCAGTTTAGACCAATCAGCTTTAACAAAGGAAAAGTTTACTTGGGCTCCCAGTTTTAGTCCATGGTTAGTTGGTTGATCCATAGTGAGGCAGAGCATCATAGCTGTGTGGTAGAGGAAGCCTTCACCTCATGGTGGCCAAGAGTACATGAGGTGCCAGGGTTCCAATATCCCCTTAGGACCATACCCCTATATAACATAGCTTCCTTCCACTGCACTCCATTTTCCTAAAGGTTCCACAACCTCTGTTAGCACATGGATTGGAGACTAACCCTTCGACATAGGGCCCTTTGGAGGACATTCAAAATTCAAACTCAAAAATGAAAAATAAATAGAGGTATGTCCTCTAACTTGTGGAGGCCTAGAAGCAGTGAATTATTTTATTTTATTTTATTCTTGTTTCAGAACTTTTGTTTGTTTATTTATTTTTATGGCTGGCTCAGCCTGCCCTGAGGGCAGGGCTGGCACAGCATGTGGTGCCGGGGATCAAAACCACGGTCCCTGCAGCCTCCCAAGCTTTCCTAAGCAGGCGCTTTAGACTACTGAGCCATCCTGCAGGCTGAAGCAGTGAATTCTTTAGCACACAATGCTCTGACTACTGGAGATCTGGCTGTAGCATCCAATCAGTGACTGATTGGTGTCATGACATCCTAGGAGTAGAGTAAAGGCTGAAAGCTGGATAAAGCAGGCCCAGTTCTGGCTTTTTGGTTACCCTTTGGCAGAATCTGACTCTTAACCATTCCCTTCCCATCTCCACCCTGTTAAAACTATCTAGTAGGCTCCTTTATTTATTTACCTGTATCCGTACATCCATCATTGGTCCACACTACAATGCCCAGGTTTTCTTGAGTTTTTGGCCATGCGATCTTCCTGTTTAGCCTCCCAAGTAGCTGGAACTGCAAGCCTGCACAACTGCTCTTGACTTCATACATTTGCCTACTATAGGAGGCCTGAATGACAAGATTGAAAATACTCTGAAAACAGTGTTGGAGGCCTTTGCAGAAGAGACTCTGTAAGACCTGGGCAGAGGTTAGAATGTGGGTAGAACCTGTCAGTTTTCAGAGCAATCCAATGATTCATCTCTAGTGATATAGGAACCTACTTCTAGAGTAAAGTGAGACTACTATTTACAATTAATTATAAATTATTTATGGTAAATTTCAACACAAATTATATACTCCTGGCTACTCTCTTTTGCATCACATTCCCCTACTTCATATTAGAACTAAGGAAACGTAGGGCATATTTCATCAGTAAACACTACAGTGTAAGTCTCTGAAAATGTAAAACTTTAAGTCCTATTCTAGGATTCCTTCAGCCAGAACTATCCCTAAAGGATAGGAGCTAGGGCTGGTGAGATAGCTCAGTGGTCTAAAGTGCCTGCTTATGCAACCACATGTGGCACCAGCTCCACCCCCAGGGAAGGCTAAAAAAGGATAGGAGCTAGGCATGGTGGTGCAAGCCTATAATCCCAGCACTCTGGAGACAGACAGGAGGATCACCATGATTTCAGGGGCAGCCTGGGCCACATAGTGAGCTCAAGGCCCAAATTACAGAGCAAGACTCTGTCTCAAAAAACAAAACTAATAAGGGACAAAGGTTCTATCTATCTATCTATCTATCTATCTATCTATCTATCTACCTATCTACCTATCTTTATTTATTTTGTATTTAAGACAGGGTCTACAGGGTCACACTAGGTAGATTGGACTCCTTGATTTAGCTAAAAATTTTGTGTCTTTAAAAAAAAAATCTTGGGAGCTGGTGAGATGGCTCAGCGGTCTAAAGCACCTGCTTAGGCAAGCTTAGGGAACCTCAAGGACTGAGGTTCCATCTCCAGCATCACATGCTGTGCCAGCCCCACCCCCAGGGTAGGCTGAGTCGGCCACAATAAAAAAATAAAAACAAAAAAATCTTGATTTTCCTCATAGTTCCTTAATAAAAATGAATTTGTCTTTCTGCTAAAGCAATACTGTAAAAATATGCTTTTATCCTCTCCTACAATGTGACATCATGAGCCTGTTGTGATAACATACCTGTTTGTTCCAAGCTGTCAAAGCCTAAAGCCCTTTATATCCTGTTAAGTTCAGGGGCTCTCCTAGAGAGACTTAGACTACTGCCAGTTTGTCCAGAGCTAGGTTTACTTGGGTGACCCGGTTGCCTTTTGTAACAGGAGAGTGCTAGAAGAGCAGAGTGAGAAGGACCACCACCCACCAAAGGATAGAGAGACATCCTACAGAGCCCATATTCAGCAACAGCAGCACTGTGTGGAGGATTTGAAGCAACAGATTCAAGCAGAGCAGATTAGAGCTAAGAAGGAGCCAGAATTTGACCAGATTTGCACTCACCAGAAGATTGGAGATAGTAGGTACCCTACACCCTGAGAAGTGTCTGCCTCCCCTTTGGATTCTCACTTTCATGCTCCCACACCCTGCTATGTTCTCTTCTTTGATTCCTCTGTGATACAATGGAATCTTTAGCATTAAGTGTTCTCTCTCTTAGAGACCAGAGGTGCTTGAAAGGGGGCTAGAGGCAAGAAGGAAGCTGACTCCTTTGATGGCTCCAAAAGTGATGGGTCCTTCCTGGCACATTTGTCCATGCTTTTCTGCCTGTGCTAGAATGTGCCTCCTTTGGGGCTGAGGCTGGGTTTTTGTCTTCTTTCTCCTGTGATAAGGAGGCTGTGAACCTCTCTTGCCACATTACTCCACACAGGTCCAATTCTTGCTGTTGACACCTGAGTCCAAGGTGCCTCAAGCAATGAGAAAGGGGTAACTCTCTCTGGGGGTTTTATTTCCTAGACCAGCAATGGCTATTTAGAGAAGAGACCTGGCTGGCCAAGTTACAGCAGCAGCAGCAACAACAACAACAGCAAGAAGACAACTTTGGAGCAGAGAAAGAATCTGAGGCCTCCGTGGCACTTGATGCTCAGCTTCAGACAGATTCTGAAGCTCCACTGTCCCCACTGGTTAGAAACCAGAATAGGCTGGTGCAGCTGCAGAGCTGTGCCCCTCAAGCAGGAGAGCACAACATCCCTAGAAAAAAGGGTTCATTGCATGTAGACGGATTCATCAAGAAGCAGAGGCTGCTGGAGGCTCAAGAGAGACTGGATCAGCTTAGAAAACTGTGCTGGCTTCAGGATGACAACACCCACCAGTGCCCATGCCAGGTCCCTACCTCTGATACCACAGCCCCAGAGTCTAGAAGCAGACAGACAAGTTGCAGTTGTCTGAGCTGCCAAAGGCAGCATTTGCCCCCACTGCACAGGTATGGTCAATGGAATTTATAACATTGTTATTCAGTGTTCTTTACTCTTCAAGGCCTGAGTTTTCTGTTTAAGAAGTAGGAAAACCGGTTTAGTCCACTGTTTTTTAAATCGCTTTTGTTCCCTTTTGGCTTATTTTTTTTCTCTCTATTTACATTTTTAGTTTCTGACTTTTCAGTTTATGCCTGAGTAACACCTCTTAACCATCTGAGTTAAAGCTCTGTCTCATCTTTTATCTGGTTTATAGACCTTAGTGATCCATGTAGATTTCCTTATGTGTCTTTTTTTTTTTTTTCTTTGTCTTTTTGAGACAGGGTCTCGCTATGCAGTTCAGGCTCGCCTTGAGCTCACTTTTGTAGCCCAGGCTGGTCTCGAACTCGCATCGATCCTCCTGCCTCAGCCTCCCGAGTGCTGGGATTACAGGCGTGTGCCATCCTTATGTGTCTTGACATGACTTCTGCTGCCTCCTGCATCAAAGCTGATTTATTCCTTCTGCCATGCTGCCTCCCTCTCCTGCCCTCCCTGACATGTTACAGAAATTCAGCTTCTTCCCCTTTCTTCTCCCCCCTGCAGGACTCCCAGGTTCATGTTCTGGTTTACTTTTTTCTCTTCTTCTTTACTCCCCATCATCAGGCAAAGCAAGAGTGTCTTATATCCTGAACTGCTTGGGGAAGGGGCCTGGATGTTGTTGCTCTTTAGATTGTCAGTCCTCAACTGTAGATGGGCTCACAATCAGTTTGTGATGTCGTTTGCTTACCTCTCTGGTCTTCAGGGTACTAGGAAGCCTTTTTATTTTAATGTTTTATTATGGAAAATTCTTAAACATACAGAGAGAGTACTGTATATTATCCATATTCATCCATTATCAAGATTGTTCACAACTGGGCATGGTGGCGTACGCCTGCAATCCCAGCACTTGGGAGGCTGAGGCAGGAGGATTGATGCAAGTTCGAGACCAGCCTGAGTTACAAAAGTGAGCTCAAGGTCAGCCTGAACTGCACAACGAGATCCTGTCTCAAAAAGACAAAAACAGCAACAACAAAAAAAGATTGTTCACACTTAACTTCATACTTTCCCATTTTTCTCAAGTATGTTAAAGTAACTCCTAGATATCTTGTTATTTCAGTTCTACATCTTTTAAGTACATACTTCTAAAAAAGACTGTAACCACAATGCTATAGTTATACATTCTAAAGTTAAGATGAATTGATATAATATAAAACATAAGGGGATGGGAATTGAGTTCAGTGGTATAGTTTCTGCCTGGCAAGCATGAGGTCTTGAGTTTGATTCCCAGTACTAAAAGAAACAAGACAGGTATCTAAAACCTAGACTCTGTTCATAGTTCTCAAGTTACCTCAAAGTATCTTCTTACATTTAATTTTTGAAATTAATCCAGATTTCCACACTACATGGCATTTTTTGTGAGGGGCGTGGTACTACTCAAAGCCTTGATACTGAGCTACATCTCCAACTGTTTTATATTTTTCATTTTGAGACAGCAGTCTTGCTAAGTCACAAGTTTCTGAGGCTGGGCCTAAACTTGAGATCCTCCAAATGTACCCATATTATAGATTTATCTGTTTGATTCCTTCTAACAGCATTCAAATTGTTCTTGTTTTCTTCATACTACCTAAAGCTATAATGAGATGGAATTCAACTTTTAAATTTTTAAAATATTTTATATATGTATTTGGTATAAAGTCTCACTACACAGCTCAGACTTGTAGTGGTGCTCCTGTCTCAGGCTCCCTAGTGCTAGGATCGCAGGCTTGCACCACCATGCCTGTGGCCAGCATGGAATATAGTACCAGGAATCACACTCAGGTCCTTGTAATTGCCAATCAGGTATTAATGCCACTGAGCTATCTTCCTGGCCCTCAACTTTTTTATACTAGTAAAAAAAAACTGAAGAATACAGAATATCTGGAGCATCTCAGAGAACCAACATTGTAGTCCAGGTTCCCTTTGGACTTACCAAACTTTTCTCTAACCTTGAAAACAATAGGACACAGTGACATTTGACCTTGTTTTTATCCTCTTTTAGAGCAAACTTCTTATTCTTTTGCCAGAAAGTAGGCACCATTTACTTTTTCTGAGATGGTTTTCCTTATCTCCACAGTGTTTTTCTGAATGGGGGTCTTTCTACCCTGTTATCACCTGTACCTGACCCTACTCACCAAGTGTCAGAGAAAACCCCACTGGCAGATCATGTTTCCCCAGCAGCTGCTTGTTTCCCAAGGATGGAATGTCTCCATAAGAGTGCCTTTTGTCCCTCAGACAAGACACAGCTCTGCACAGCCAAGAAAGATACCTCAGCTCTAGGTGTCCACCTTACCATAAGCCACAAGTCTGGCAACATCCAGAAAATGGAGAGAGTGGGTAAGCAGTTTTCTCAGATGGTATTGGAGGATTTAGCATCTCTATGTCAATCAACTGACAATCTAAAGTCAAGAGATGGACCAAAGACCTTCTCTGCTACCCAGGCCAGAAAGGTGAAGGGACTAATAGACTCAGGCAACACACAGGCTGTCTCACAAAAAGAAAGGAACCTTGGGCCCCACAAGACTGCTAGGGGAGCCAGTTGTAGTTATTCTTATCCCCGTGGAACCAAGCAGGCAGCTGGGCTTGGAAGAATGGCCAAGACATTTCGGACAGAATCCAGACTATCTTTTCCAGGCCGAGAATCAAAAAGGCTTCAGAGGGTGCTGGCAGCAAGGGTCAGAGACATTACCAAAAACTGCTTTCCTTTTCATGGTCATCCTCTGAAGAGAGAAGACAGTGCAGGAGACCCAGATACCACAGCTTCACATACCGACTCCAGTCCAGTGCTGGGTTGTGCAAGAGAAGATGATTTATCTGATATAGATAGCAACTACTCAGTGGATTCTCTTTCCTGTGTCTATGCCAAAGCCTCTCGGACAGAACCACTGATACCAAAGGACCCTCCAGGAAAGTGGTACCTCCCAGAATCAGAAAACTCTGAAAGTCACAACAGCCAGATGCCTGAGGACTCACTGGTTGAGAAGAGAGGCCAGAGCTCAAAAGAAAGCCTAGAAGGCAGTCATCCCAGCAACAAACATAGCCACCTGAAGACCAGAACTAAAGATCCTATGCGGGGCTTTCCCATGCCCTCCTACAATGGCCTATTTGCTCAGACTCAGAGGAGCTTTTCCTTAGACAGCCTGATTGATGCTGATGGAGAATTGGAGGAAGATCAGCAAGAGGAGACTTTCCTTGGTTCCACTGAGGAGATGCCCACAGAGATATTTTGGCATGTGCAGAACTCCATTCTGCCTGTAGTGGACCAGGAGGCAATATGCAGACCTGGGCCCATCAGCCACAGAGCAGGGACAGGGCTAAATGCAATCCTGCCAGTGAGTAGTTCATTTTACCTTAACCCTCAGGTCCAGCCTGGTAAGGATCAGCCTGAGTCAGAGCTGGAGGCCAGTTACACAGAACACTGTTTCCAAAACACACAGCTTTCAAGAGAGAGCTCTCTACTGTCCATGGATTCCTGGTTTTCCTGTGACTCTAAGATCAGTCCTGGCAGCCCCCCTGGAATAGAAGGTTCTTTACTTGTAAGTCCTGAGGTCCTGGAATTCCAGCCCTGTGATGAAAAAAGACCTGTATACTTGCAAAATATTAAAGAACTAAAGCCACCAGGTGCAAAAACAGTTGTACCAGGTAGCTTGACACTGCCCCAAGGCAGTGCTGAGCTACCCTGCAACACAGGAGATGTGCATGTAACCTCTGCTTCTGATATTTCTAAGTTGTCACTTTGGGGAACTCGGACACATCTTCAGTCAGGAGCTAATAGATTCTTTCAGGGAAGAGGTAGCCCTGACACAGCCGGAAAGGGAAACTTTGAAGTTTCTAATTCTAGTGAGTCTAGTGGGTCTGATCCCTCTGCCACCTCATTCATTTATGTAGGCAGCACCCATGAAGGGAACTGGGCTGCCCTTCAGCAAAAATATGTTCTTGAACTCTCTCAGCCTGTTTTGGAGGCTGTTAGAAAGGCCAGGCCACCCTTCTCCTACCTTGAAGAAGACTCTAGTTCCCTGGCTGAAAATTCTAGCAAAGGAGGAGATGCACAGCTGCCAGTTGTTTCTGGGATCTCTAGCTGTCCAAATCTTAATGACTTTCCAGTCCATCTCTCCAAAACCAGACATTTGAGAGCAGAGAAAGAGCAGGACAGTTTGAATGCCAAGTTGGAAAGTGCTTCAGATTTCTTTAGTAATAGTGAGAAAGAGGTAAGTTGTAATGGAGCTTATTCAGCTGACTTGGAATCACTGGCTTCTGGATCTACAAATGCACAGATTTGTACCGAAGAAAACAAGATAACATATTCCTTAAAAGAAGCTTGCAAAGTGAGACAGAAGAGCTCAAAAGAGTGCTGTCAGGGTAGCAGAAAACCTGGAGTGACAACTTCCTCTGCTGCATATGTATTCCAGAAGAATGCTTGTTGCAGGAATGTTACCCAGGCTACCAAATCAGACTGTTGGCCCCAAGGCCAGTCTCCTCTCAGGAAAAGTAGTTCAGTTCAGCAAAGACAAGTAAATCACAACCACCACCATTCCCAACAGGAAGAAAAGGCAGATTATGAAAAGTGCTCTGCCGATATAGTTGGAAGACACACAGATGTTTCTTATACTCTTCCATCAGGTCCAGAACCATACATCCACTCTCCTCCCTGGAATCCTTTTTCATCTTCCCCACAGCCATCTGGATTGGAAACATTCTATGTGACCAAAAGCAGGGATGCCCTGACAGAAACTGCCTTAGAGATTCCAGCTTGCAGAGAAGTCTGGGTGCCTTCCCCACCTCCCCGGGAAGCCTGGGGCTTTAGTCATAACCACCAAATCCTAAAGAAAACTTACTTGAACAGTTTGCCAGTGCTGATACAAAGCCAAAGTTCCAAGATTGCCTTTTCTCAACAGGTCACTGCAGAGAGGCCAGTTGATGTGAACACAAAGGAAGTTACTGGCAAGTTAGGGGAATGTGCTGAAAATGTTAAAGAAGAAAACCATAATTCAGTTCATTTTCTTATTGCTCAGAACAGACATTTTCTCCCTTTTACTGGCTCAGAAATATGTGAATGTGAAAATGAGGTTGAAATTTTAAATAAAAAGCACAGTTTTCCAATAATTAGTGAAAGAGAAAGAGCTGCTACACAATGCTGTTGGAATGGTTTTTCAGACAACGCTGGATCTGAGAAGTCTTTCCTTTTCATTCGTAAACCCGAGTCAGGTAGGAAAGAAGAGCAGGCTCAGATTCAGGCCGATGATATCAGCAGGCAAATTTCTTTCGTGCCCAGGTCTGATTTCACCTGTAAAACCACTGATTTACACCTTGAGAAAGACATGCCAGGGGAAACACCTGTTTTTATAAAGTCCAGATCAGTATGTGATAGAGTAAGCAGTCCTAAGATTATAGTGCAGGATGAGTATCCAACACACAAGTGGGAAGAGAAAAGTGAAACTGAGCTCCTTGGAGAAGCTATCCATCCAAAGCGTAAGCTTTCAGAGAGAAGGTCTACCGGTGAAACAGTGCCATCTGTTACATGCTGTCAGGAAAGCCACCCCAGTGAACGTCAGGGCCCCAGAGGATCACATGAAATGTTAAACTCCAAAGAAGAACTTTCTGAAAAGAAACAATGTAAAGGAGTTAATAATGCTGATGAAATGGCTAGGCTAATTAAGAGTGTCATGCAACTGGAAACTGGCATCTTAGAAATTGAATCTAAGAAGAATAAGCAGTTTCATGCTTCCCACACACCAGGAGTTAGTGAGGAGGTTGTGTCCTGGGACCAGAAGGACCAAGAGAGTGCTAACCATGTCCTGAGGCCAAGAAACTCTGGAAGCCCCTTGTCCTGTAATAATCAATCATCTTCTCCAAGACAGGCAGATGATGATGTCTTTAAGGACAGTGAAGCTGGGAAAATGGAGGCTGACAGAACCATTGAGAATGAGAAACAGGTCCCAAAAATCCTTCCAACCCCCTTCATATCAAAGGAATATACACAAGAGAGTCAGACTGTGGTAGAACATACACCCCCCGCTGGAGTAGACTGGTCCCTCAGGGACACATGTCATTCTTTAGGGGAAAGTGCAGCTTGCAAAGAGCCCACCAATGCTGCTTTTCACCAAAGGAGAATAAAAGCATTATCTACAGCTCTATCCTTGCATCCACAGCCAGAGAGTTCTGGGAAGGAAGTCAGACTGGTACAAGAATCAGCAAACTTCAAAGAACAGCCTTGGGGCTTGGGAGATCTTGAGGACCAGGAGACTATGGAAGTTCTTCAGGAAAGCGAAATTGCTAAGTGCATAAGTAATTCGAAGCCAGAGGAGCCAAGAGCTCAAGGTGAAGTTGAAGAGATGGCCTTTCAAATGGGAGAGGGCAACCAGCATTGTGTGTGCACATATTTTAGACAGGAGACTATCTCCTCATTACCAAGCCCAACAGATTTTTCTACAGCCCCTTCTAATCAAGATCTGAGCAATAACTTGTCTTTGCTTTCACCAAGGCTGCCAGGATGTCATTTTCATGCCCCTGATCCTGTAGGAATTTCTTTAGTTGACCACATGTTAGATCCCACAATACTGAAAATTTCTGACCTTCCCACTGAACATGGAGTAAGATGTGACAGCCAGAGTAGAGAGAACAAAAGCTCCCATCTGCAGGGAGACATTAAAGGGGGCACCTCCAAGGCATACTCCGTCTGTTGTGGGGATGTGAGGCCCAGGGTCTTGGTATTGCATGGTCAGCATGATGTATCAGAGAATGTTTCCCTGGGGGCAGAAGAGAGGGTAATAGAAAGCACCAGCCCCCAGGACAGAGGAGGGGACCTCAAAATCATTTCCTTGGGTTTGAGTGCTCAGGAAAGTTTTGGCAGTGAAACTGAGGTAGCTATACAAAAAGAAATACAGGCCACCTCTTTGAATACAGCCTCTAGGCAACTTGAAAAGAGGGTCAACTTCTCCTTGGAAGAAGGTGGTAACCAAGGCAGAGGAGCAAGGCAGAAGACACAGGAGAAGTCTGAGGACTTGGGTCCTATCAATAGAATGTGCTCAGCATCTGTTTCTGTGCCAAGACTGCCTGATCCAGAGCCCAGGCTATTGGAGACATCTGGCCATGCATCCATTTGCCTGGCTATCTTGGAGGAGATCAGACAGGCAAAGATGTGGAGAAAGTGCCCTCATGTCTTTGGGCCTGGGAGTATAGACCTTACTAACCATAGAACTTCGTTAGAACCTGGATGTTCATCAGGGGCTTCTGGCAGGACTTACTGTGAGCAAGTGAACCAGTTAATGCCAGGCAAGTCTAGGAATGAGGTTGAAGCCCCAGAATGCCATGTGGCATCTCTCTCTACTACACAAGAACATCTGTTGGCTGGTGAAAGGAAAGCCCCAGCCACACCTCTCTGTATAGATGGCTCTGGACCTCTGCCCAGCCCTGAAATGAACAGAGGACCCCAGCTTCCTGCACAGTTTTCCTCTAATGCTGCACCTGTTCCAGACAAAAGATACTACCCTAGAGATCAAAGCTATTTCCAGGGAGCAAGGGAAGGGTATACAGATCACTGTAGCTCTTCTGGTATCATAGCAAAGAAGAAAGCATCCAGAACATGTTCCTCAGCTGGTCCTTTTATCTTAAACAGACTTCTTCCTTCAGAAGCTATGGAGGCAGACAGGATTGTGGGATCAGAGAGAGCAGTGCTTGCCTTATCTTCTCAGGCTCCTCATGATAATCCTGGGCCAATACTATGTGGGCAGAGTCAGTTAGCCATATGGGACACTGCAGAGGGTGTGTCTCATGGCAGTCACACTAGCAGCCCAGAGCACCGGGAACCTGAGGCTGTAGATAGTGCATATAGAGGACACTCAAGTAACTTCGTAGTTAATGGACAGGGAGGAACAACTGCTCACTTTGAAAATCAGCCTGTGATCTGTAGTGTTGAAAATTCAAGCTTTTCAGAGACTAAGCAAGATCGTTCCCAATGGCCTGAGGCTTCTCCTGGCTTAGAAGATGAGAGAGCAAGTCCAGGACAAAAGGTTGTTCTGCCTGGAACCTCCAAAAATGCTGAACTGGATTTCTCAACACATCAGTGTGTGAGGTTGGAGGAGAATGTTTGGGTTAGTCTGGTAGAAGCCCACAAGACTGACAGCAAAGATCTCAGGCCAGCTGCACTGCTAGATCAGAGATCTGGGCCAGACCCTAGGGGAGATGAGGTTCCATGTGGAGGTTCAGAGGAAACTGCAAATTGCCTGGTCCCCTCTGGGGGCACAGAAGGCAACAGGGCTCTCAGCACAGTGAGGGAGGCAGAAGAAAGCACAATGATTCCTTGCCAACAATTGTGCTATCATCAGACCACCACTGTTCACACCTGTCATGGAGAGGGTGACCTGGAGATGAATTCCAAGGCTACCTCATGTTCTGTCTACCCACCTAACATTGTACCTTCCAGAGTCCATGAAATAAGTGAGATAGGAGAGGCTTCTTTCAAGGAAGCTGACATACTCTTAGCACATAGCTGTGAGTCCAAAGGTATGGTCCTTGGACCAGCAGATGATAGCATGCTTGAGTCCCCTGTTGCAGCTGCTATCCAATTGCCTACTCAAGGGTGCAACTCCCTCTGCACTTCCTGTGTTAGAACACATTGCCTCATCCAGTCAGCTACTGACAGGAGCTTCAGGACTGTAGGGGATCCTGAGGAAGAGGCTACTAAGAGGAAAGCTAGCATAGAACTTGAGATTGCCCCTTGCCCTGCAGTCTCATACTCTGAACCACTGAAGAACCTCGGTGATCATTCTGTAGGTGGCCACAGTGCACAAGTGTCTCAGACCAAGCCAGAGTCACCTGCAGAAATACAGGGACAGGGACCATACACCCTGAGGTTAAGTGAAGCATTTGTTGGGAGTGAGCATAGATGCTTAGAAAATACCAAATACCTTTCAGAAAAGCCACAACCTTCCACTGAATCCAGGGATCCTCCAGCCAAGTTTATAGGGAAGAACATCAGTACTCCTCAAGATGATAGTCTTTGGGAAGATGAACAACAGAGAGACTCAGATTCAGTAGGTGGTGAAGACCTTCCCCAGGACAGAAATTCCCTCCTCACTGATGAGGGTGGCTTGAATGGCTGTCACATTAGAGATGCTAGAAGAGAAAAGGTGGCTATGACCAAGCCTCTTGTGTCCCAGATTCTCTTAGCAGGCTTTGAAAACCCAGATCCTGTGCTGGTGGGACACAGTGAAGTACCACAACCTGCTGCCAAGAGATCTGGTCAGCTTTACTCCAATGAAAAGCAGCTACCTCCCCATCACAGGTGCTCACTTCCTGTGATTGCAGTGTTCTCTGGCCCTAAACATTCCAAGCCTCAGTTCTCGATGGTGAGCTCCTCTCGATCTCTTCAGGAGCTAAACATGAGGGTGGAGCCTCCCTCCCCTCCAGATGAAGATGCAGAAAGGATTCGCCAATTATTGAACCCACATCTCCAGGGCTATTTTTCAGGAAACATGGTGACAGAAACACCTCTGAAGACTGAGGAGTCCTGTCCAACAGCCTCATCTAACTTGAATGATGACCCTATTGACTATGTGGCACTGAAAGGTGCCACTCCTCCTTACCCACTGTCTTCCACAGTATCTTGCATGCCGACCCCCAGTTTCATGAACAGTTGGATGTCTGGAACTTTGGCTCCACAAGGAAAGCCAGAGACACTGGGTGCCCAGGTTAATTCAGAGAATGGACAGGTAGACAAAGGAATGCTGTACGTGGGCTCTAGTGATAACAATTCTGACATCCATCCATGGCGCCCTGAGGGGCCTGTGCACATTGGCTGGAAGCATTATGTGTTCAGTGGGGCAGTTGATGTCGCGTGTAGCCCGAAAGCCCATAATCCAACGCCATCAAATGTAGCCTGGTGCTCCAGAATGGACCATAGCTTAGGAGACAAGAAACCCCCATTCTCCTCCCACCTCAGCACTTGTAGCCAAATCCAGGATCTGTCATGCACGCACAGCAGCACTGAAAATGTACAGGATTCCAATGAGGCCTGGAACTTATGGGGTGCCTCACTTGCCTTGGGGGACATTCTGAGCAGTCCTAACAAGATAGCCCAGTTTAAAGGTCCAACTGATGAAGCAGGCTGTCTAAAACATGAGCTCCCTTTGGCTGAAGGAAGTTCTATAGGGGCAGTGGATGAGACTGTGCTGCTGTGTCCATCTGAAACTGGCAACCCTCTGGCACAGGCTATGATGACCACCTATGAACAGGGCACACAGACCCAAGGCTGCCAGCTCCATCAGAGCTGTGCTAATGTCTTCTCTGCTCAGCCTGACACCAGTGAGGTATCACCCTGTGACCTGGCCTCCTGGGCCAATATGCACAACCTATCTCTCCACCTCTCACAGCTCCTGCATAGCACCTCAGAACTACTTGGAAGTCTTTCCCAGCCCAGTGTGGCCAAGGAACCGAACACCAAGAGGGACCCCACAGTTGGACCCCTACAGGTCCTCAGAATGAACATTGGGACTCAGACCAGTGTGGACAAGGATAGCCAGACTGACCTGGCTTCACCTCATCTGCACCTCCAGACCCCAGAGGCCAAAACTCAGGAAGTCAGTGTAATCCTTGAAGTAATGAGCTCAGATACCACACCAGTTTCTCAAGAAAAGGGAGATGTGATAGGAGTCCTTGAGGAGAGAGTCGCAGAAGAGATGTCATGGAGGGCCACTGTGCCTTCATATCTTCATGAAAGTGCCCACTATAACCTGAGAAGCCCTCCATTGTCTTCATCCTACTTGAGGTTTCAGAAAGCCTCTGAAGAGCAGAACCTCCCTTGTCTTGATGCCTTCCAGCCTGGGGATGACTCTTGTGTGGTTATCAACAGCCCTAGCCTCAGCACCTCTCATACCCCAGAGCCCTTCCTCAGTGCCTCAGAGCCCACACAAGAGCCTCAGGTCCAGAGGAAGCTGTGTCCCACGAGCACCTTGTTGGTGGACAGGGCATCCTCTCCAATCCTTACACTTAGTGCCAGTACCCAAGATCTGGGTCCTCTCCCAGGCCTTTTGACTCTTTCAGCTTCCTCAGCTTGCCCTCTGGAAGATCACCAGAAGCTTGACTTCAGCCCGAGACCTCCAGAAGACAGCTATTCTCAAACCACTCATGCTCTAGGTGGCTTCCAGACAGTAGAAGCTCTGGATGGAGGAGGCAGTAATGAGGAGTCATTCCTGGAATTAAGGCCCTCAGGGAGCCCACCACAAAACCTGGGTGTCCAAGTAAGCTTCTTAGCACAGCCTCTTCAGCAGTCTCAGCCCAGGACCACCACTGGAGGCCAAAGCAGCCCACCACTTCCACCCACAAGGCACTGCAGCCAGAGGCTGACTGACAGCTTTGTGTCTGAAGAGGCAGCTTCCCCAGAGCATGGCCTACTGAGCAGTAATTGGCAGAGCAGGCTTGAAAATGGGTGTGAGTGTTCAGCACCTCCCGTGGAGCCACCACTCACTGCAGATCTCTCCTCATCATGGAAAGACCCCCAACACCTTAGTTCCTGTCCTGGTGCTGAGTTGACTGACCCTGCAGGGATGCTAGGTTCTACTACTGGCTCACCTCAGGCCTGTGAACTTAAGGGAATGTTGTGTCCCAGTTCCCAGATATATGTGGCCCCAGAAGCCCAGCATTGCAGCCTAAGGGAGCTCCCCGTGCACAACAAATTTAGTAACTGGTGTGGGGTTCAACACAGCTCTTCTAGGGACTTAAGTGTGAGTAAAGTGTTGGAGGCCAGCTCTGATCTCAGCTCTGGAGAGCAGAGGCAGATACTCCCACAACCTTATGACCAGCGCCTGGATCCTGAATGGTCCCCAAGAGAGCAGATCTCCCTGCAAGTTGGAGCCCAGAGTACCCCACTCAGTGTAGAACTCACAGAAGCAAAGCTGCACCATGGCTTTGGGGAGGCAGATGCCCTTCTGCAGGTGCTGCAGCGAGGCACAGGGGCAGCACTTGCTCCAGATGAGTCTGTGATGTCCACTTGGAAGGAGCTCCATGCACGGTAAGTCCTGCTGAGAGGGCAGGAAAAGGGGAAGAGAACGTAGGGAAGCTGACTGCAGCTCCCTTTGCCTTGGCTCATCTCTGGTATCTTCAGGGGTTGGAGGTAAAACATCAGGTAAGTGCACTCAGTGTCAGCTCATTGAGTCTGTTTTGTCTCAGGCAAAAACAAGCCATTGAGACTCTCAAGAGTGAGCAGGCTGAGCGACTTCAGAACTTCTGCCGGACACGAAGCCTGAGTCCCCAGAAACAGTTGAGCCTCCTGCCTAGTAGGACTTCCCCCTCCTGGGACTTGGACTTGCCCAGCAAGCGCCGAGAATACTTGCAGCAGTTGAGGAAGGATGTTGTGGAAACTACCAGGTAGCAGGATTCAGAACCTGCAGGAAGGGGCTCTGTGGTAGGAAAGGGGCTGTTGGGAACTGGAGTTGGTGTCTGGGAAGTTCTGTGACTGGACAGTGGAAGTGGGTGTGGCAAACTGGTGCAATGGGAAAGAGTAGGATGCAGAAGGACAGGAGTTGGGAGTGATAGGAAAGGTGGATGAGGTGGAGATGGATGAGCCCTTCAAGGAGGTGGGGGTTGCCTATGAGGAAGGTAGGGCTGACTCCACCATGTTGGAAGCTATCCTTTGACCCTCTGATTTCTACAGAAGCCCAGAGTTAGCACTGAGTTCCACACACCCACCAACTGACATGGAGCGGCTGCTGCATAACTATCAGCAGGCCCGTGAGGAGGCCAAAGTGGAGATTTCCCAAGCACGGGAGCAGCTATGGGAGCGGACTACACAGGAGAAACTTCGAGTCCGTCAGCAGATCATCTCCCAGCTACTGAGGGTGAGGAGCGGGATGAGCCTCAACTTCAGGATAGGTCCAGAATCTAGGCAGACCCAATCTAAGGCAGCATCACTATAGCCACTGTGAGCCCACTCGGAGTGCACCTCTGAGGAGGCATGTCCGCCCTCCTGGGGCTGGGCCTATTGTTCCTCTACGCCCTCATCAGCTCAGCACCATCCTTATGCCCAGCTCTTGAGCAAGAGGCTGTGGTGTATAGTGATGTGCATATGCATAGGGTGTGGAAGGCAGTAGGTGGAGGGTGGGGTAGGATCTCACGGATGCATCAGAAGCTGGCTTATGATGACCTATTCTTCTCAGGAAGAGGAAAAACTACATGCACTGGCCAACTCCAGCTCCCTGTGCACCAGCTCCAGTGGCAGCCTCTCCTCCGGTGTCACCTCTGGTTACAATAGCAGCCTAGCCCTGTCAGGCCAGCTCCAGTCACCAGAGAGTGTGGTGAGTAGGCAGATATGAACAAGCTAGGAACCAGGGCTTCTGCAACAGGAGACTTGGAAGAACCCAGGTGTTCTGGGACCCCTATGACAAGAGCCCTTCTCCTGGTCTCACCTTCAGCTTTGCCTCCCTCTCCCTCTGTTTATCCATTCCTTCAAATGTTTATTTTTTTTAAACTTTCTTTTATGTTATGGCCTGCTCAGCCTGCCCTGGGGGTGGGGCTGGCGCAGCATGTGGTGCTGGGGATTGAACCTCGGCTTCTTCGGTTGCCTAAGCAGTTTTTTTTTTTTTTTTTATGGTACCGGGAATTGAACTCAGGGCCTGTGTTTGCCAGGCAAGTGCTTGTTCTACTGAGATATTTCTCTGGCCCAGAATTTTTAAAATTAGCTCTTGTGCACAACTTCATTAAACTGACCAAAATTAGCCAAATGATGCCAGATATTGGCAGAACTTTGGGGATACAGGAGCTATGCTTGCATAGCTTATAAGGGAACATATACAGAATTGATTGATTTTTGAGAGAAGGTCTCACTAGTTCAGGCTGGACTTCAGCTCACTTTGCAATGATCCTCATGCCTCAGCCTCTTGGGCACTGTGATGACAGATGTAAAGCAGTATTTGAAGTTGATTGTGGGGAGTGTAACTTAATGGAGTCATATCTATTGATTTCACTGTTTTGATTATTCTAGCTTACTCATTTGGACTTTGTTCATCTTGAGTCCTAAGCCCTGTCAGAATGCACCATCTTTTTAAAGTGAATTCTTCCTAACCTCAACTCCCATATTTTTGTTGTTATTGTAATTCATTGGCCTTTAGTATATATTCATAGAACTGTACATTCAGTACCATAATCTAATTAATTAATTAATTAACTTATTTTGGTACTAGGGATGGAATTCAGGGCCTTGCACTTGCCAGGCAAGCGCTTATGCCACTGTCTATATCCTTGGCTTCCGTAGTGAATTCTAAAACATTTTTCTTCACCCCCTCAGAAAGAAAGAAACTACATCATTACCTGTTCTTCCCTAAACTTACCCTCTCTTATCCCTAGGCAGACACTAATTTCTTTTCTGTCTCTATGGATTTGCCTTTTCTCAGTATCTTTGTATACATGGAATCACGTAATATGTGGTCCTTTTGTCCTCTCTCTTAGAATAATGTTTTCAGGTTATATGCATTTCCTAGAATCACGAATTCTCACAAACTGGATGGTTTACAACAGAAGAAATATATTCTCTCATAGTTCTGAAAGCCACAGATTGATATTCTGCTGTCTTCCTTCCTTCCTTCCTTCCTTAATGTATTTGGTACAGGGTCTAAAGGCAGCTCAGACTCACAGTGATCCTCCTGTTTTCATCCTCCCCAGCACTGGGATTACAGGTGTACTCTAACATGCCCAGACTAGGTTACAGGCTGAGGACACCCTGGGGGTGGGGGCAGGGCCAGCAGGACATGCAGGACTGGGGATCAAATCCTGGTCCCTGTGCTTGCCAAAACAGGCACCTAATCCACTGAGCTATCTTGCCAGCCCTCCAATGACCTTCTTCTCATGTTCAAGTCTTCTCATGGCTCTCCCAATGTCATCAGTTATCAGATGTGAGGCTCTGATAAAATAATACTTTTACTGGAAATAATTCAACCTACAAAGATACATTCATGTTATAGCATTTATCAGAATTTCATTTCTTTTCATGCCCAAATAATATTCTTTTGTATGGATGAGCATGGTCTCCCAGCACTCTGGGAGACTGAGGCAGGTGGACCACAAATTCAAACTTAGCTTGGGCAATCTAGCAATTTTATTTCTTAAAATAAAACATAAAAGGTGGAAATGAAGGACTTATGGGTTAAACAATAAAGTGACTGCAAGCAGAAAAGATAGGAAGCATGGCAGGGGCAAAGCCATGCATTATATACACAGGATGAATTAGATAATGGTCCTAGGAAACCTCCAAAATGTTTTTGACACTTAGGATAGCAATGTGTAACAGTAAAAATATGCTTGGAATGCCTGTCATTTTGGTCTTTTAGATGTGTGCTGCTTCTTTTTTTTTTTTTCTGTTCTTTAAGATTTTAATGCTAATTCTTTTTTTTTCTTTTTTCAAGTTTCAATTTTTTATTGTTTAAATGTAACAATGGTTATATTACATATTTTCATCATCAGATCAGTTTAGATTAATACATATAGGTATATAAGATTGATCAAACAATTAAACATTAACCCTTCTAAATCAACATTACTTTTTTTTTCTTTTCCCCTTTCTTTTCTTTGGAAGTTGACATATTGCATATTGTCCTCACAATCATTCTACGTGTGCTGCTTCTAATGTAATTTCAGTTACTGCTATATTCTCAAGTAAATGGTTGATTTACAAGAAAACAAAAAAGAGTATTAAATGAGAGTAAGAGACTAGGAAAAATGTCATAGGATTGACCAGCTACAATTTTGTATATACTTAGATTTCTAAATGTGTTAAAAATGTGTAACTGCTTTTATCACATTCTGTAGGGATTTATTAGAATATCAATGATTGATAGAAAATACCAATTCCAAGTGAAGTCTAAGATGCTTGATACTCAGAAAGGCAGTGATGTTATGCTCAAGTACCTATGTTACAGAGTAATAGTATCAATAACCTTTTCTCCTAGAGGGTTAAGAATATAAGTTTATAGACCAAAATTGGAGAAAAAGAAGGGCTACAAGAATAGCCAATATTTTGACCCTAGCCCCTCAAGGTCAGTGAGGACTCAGGACATAGGAGAACCTGTGCTATAATATCCTATAACTCAGTGGTTTCCCAAATTTTCTATTCAAGGAGATTATGGGGCTACAGAGGAAAGTGATTGAAGATATATAGTGTGCCTAAGGAGAGTCACCTAGAGAAAAAACATTCAGGCTTTCACAGAGAGCAAACTGGTCAAACAATGACCGTGACTCATCCAGATGGCTGACACCTACAACACTTCTATAAATCACTGTACATGGTTCCAAAGTAAATCCTGAGGGGATTTGACTGACCTTGGGATATAGAAAAATTACATGTTTTGTTATACAGGTCTTGCTTAAACTTGCCCTAAACCACTCAGCAGAAAAGTTTAACCATGAGGCATAAAACGGAAAACTAGATTAGAATGCTGAGCTGTAAAAGGCTTAAATCAACAGCTTCCAACATTTCCAGTTTTACGAATAACCCACTGTGATTATCAAACATTGGATTATGTATACGACTACTTTTTCTTAGTTCAATGAGAAAAAAATTTTTCGTACCAATAATCATTAGAAAAATTACACTGTCTACACCCTGTGCTCTGTATAACTAATAGAACAACATTATGCATTGTAGCAAATTTTGGAAATGTACTACTAACATGTTTTGAAACTGTCACATTGTTATTATTAAAAGTAATAAAAATAAAACATAAAGGGGGATGTAATTGCATATGAATCAAAGCCCTGCATTCAATCCCAATGCCCCCCCCATCCATTGTATGAATAGACCATCTTTTATTTAGCTATTCAATAGCTGGTGGACATTTAAGTTGTGTCTCTTTTTTGCCTCCTGCTAATAATGCTGCCACGTATACTCTTTGCTAGCTTTTAGAAAGTTCTAATGCCATCTTTCTCTTTATGGTAAATCAAAATATGCTTTAGATATAAAGCTAATTTGGTGGCTCTGCTAGTTTTTATGTGAACATGTTTTACTGTCTCTTGGGTATATACCTAGAATTGAATTTTTGGGTCATAGAGGAGAGGCCAAACTTTTTCAGAGGATGCGTTACATTCCCACCAGCAGTATAATGCCAGCACTTGCTATTACTGTCCATCCTCTGTATCCATAGGTTCCACATCTCTACATTTAACCAATTGGATAATTGGAAAAATATATGAAATGTCACATTGTTGTTGATGTATCCTACATAGTTAGATCTGAGGTGACTGTACCTGTACAGAAGGCAACAGGCCTTTTCTTCTTGTCATTACTCCCAAACAACACAGTGTGAAAACTGTTTACATCTTATCTGACTTTTCTCCTTGCTAAGACTAAGTAAGTTAAAAGAGGAAAGCTGAGGATATAGCTCAGTGGCATGAGTGCAAAAGGAAAGGCTTACTTAAGCTTGTACATCATAGAGGTATCAATATACCATCAGCTGGCTCAAGATAGGTGGCCTTGGACTGGCAAGATAGCTCAACTGTCTAATGCTCCTGCTTAGGCAAGCTTAGGCAACCACAGGGACCAAGGTTCGATCCCTGGCACCATATACTGTGGCAGCCCCACCCCCAGGGCAGGCTGAGCCAGCCATAACAGAAAGAAAGAAAGAAAGAAAGAAAGAAAGAAAGAAA
>PVJA010015869.1:0-44538 GCA_004027025.1 Myocastor coypus | reverse complement strand
AGAAGAAGAAGAAGAAGAAGAAGAAGAAGAAGAAGAAGAAGAAGAAGAAGAAGAAGAAGAAGAAGAAGAAGAAGAAGAAGAAGAAGACAACAAGATATCAACAGAACTTACAAGGAAAACAGGAAAAACCCAAGAATGTGGCTCCCTTCTTATTTTGGTTTGAATGTGTTCTCTCCAAAATTCAGATGTTTCTAGTGTGATAGGATTTGAAAATATGGCCTCTGGGAGGTGACAGTCATGAAAGCTCTGCTCAAAGGAATTGAAGCAAGTGCCTCTGTAAAGGGTCTGACAAAGGGAGTTTGTGCTACCAAACTACTTCCTGCAATGTGAGGTCATAGCATTCAAAGCATCTCCTTGAGAGCAGAGACCAACCCTTTACTAGACAATGAACCCCAGCCCTTTGGTGGTGGACTTCTTGGCTTCTAGAATAGTGAGGAGTAAGTTTCTATTCTTTATAAATTACCCAGTCTCTGGTATTTCAGCACAGTACCATGAAACAGCCTATGACTTTTGGCTTGGCCTAACATTTATTAAAGATCTATAATTTAAGAAAAGAACCTGTGCTGTAACATCCTAGAACTCAATGGTGTCCCAAATTTTCTGTTCAAGATTATGGGATCACAGAGGAAGAGGATTGATAATGTATAGTGTGCCTAAGGATAGTCACCTAGAGAGAAAACGCTCTCTGAGGCTTTCACAGAGAGCAAACTGGTCAAGCAATGGTTGTGACTCATCCAGATGGCTGACACTGACAACAGTTCTACAAAGCACTGTACATGGTTTCAAAGTAAATCCTGAGGGGATTTGACTAACCTTGGGAGATACATAAGTTACATGTTTTGTTATACAGGTCTTGCTTTAACTTGCCCTTAACCACCCAGCAGAAAAGCTTAACCACGAGGCATAAAACATAAAGCTAGATTAGTATGCTGAGCTGTAAGAGGCTTAAATCAACAGTTTCCAACATTGCTAGTTTTGCCAATAACCCACTGCAATTATGGAACATTGGACTATGTATGCAACTGCTTTCTCTTAGTTTAAAGAGAAGAAATTTTCTGCACCCATAATAATTAGAAAAATTATCACGTCTACACCTTATGCTCTGTATAACTACTCCAAGGATGATAATATGCATTGTACCAATTATTGGGAATGTATGATTAACATGTTTTGAAACTGTCACATTGTTATTTCTTATTAAAAGTAATAAAAAAAAACTTGCCCTCCCCCCCCCAAAAAAGAAATGACTGTGTGTTGGACTTTACGTAGCACATCAAGAGGCTATGCATAAGTTTGGCTCTTACCTTTAAAGACTCTGGCATTCTCACTGAGAAGACATGCGTGTTGAAGCATCGGAAACAATCCAATATTTACAACACTTGTCATGATTTAATTCTTCCACCTACTGTTTCCTGAGAACTCCAATATTTGGCAAGTATGATTTGTCCCCTTTTATAGACCAGAAAAATGAGCCATAGATCAGAAACCGCTGCGGCTCAAGGGTAGAGACACTGTCAGTGGATCTCAGCTTGCTACCCCATAGTCATCATATAAATGCCATAGTTCATGACAGACACTTGGCTTTTATGCCATCTGCGAATGCTTTGGGGATGTTTACATTGTACACAGTAAACAAACTCTCCAAGGTTATTTCCATTACCAAAATTGATTTTCTAAAAGGTTTGTAAGAAAAACCATTTGTAACAGGGAAGAAGGACACGGCAGGGCAACATGGAAAGCAAGAATGGATATGGCATCGCATATGGCTTTAGCAAAGATTTTCACCTATTAAAAACATGTTCATTTTAGAAAATATTAATTGTAGAAAAAACACGGTGAAGTATCTGCATTCTCACCAGCAAAAGAAAAGTCATGCTAGGCAGGCCCTTCCTCCCTAAATGTGTAAGGCCACGCACTCTATAAACCTTGATAATGTATAGTAAGCTTCTGAGTACTCTTTAGTTCAAAATATCGAAGTGCTAACAATTTTTTTCAATGTGCAGAGTATGATGGCAGATAATGGGAAAGATGCTACGAATATTCATGTCTGAGGTTTCTTTTTTTTTTTTTTTTTTTTTTTTTTTTTTTTTTTTTTTTTTTTTTTTTTTTTTTTGTCTTTTTGAGACAGGGCCTCGCTATGCAGTTGAGGCTGGTCCTGAGCTCACTTTTGTAGCCCAGGCTGGTCTCGAACTCGCACCAATCCTCCTGCCTCAGCCTCCCGAGTGCTGGGATTACAAGCGTGCGCCACCACGCCCGGCCTGAGGTTTCTTAATTACATTTTAAGACTGAAGTTGTGGTGATGGAGGCCATGGGGAGCGTCTTTATAGACCTATTAGCATTCTGCCAACAGGAACATTTGATCCTGCCTGCAGCAAGGGTTCCAGGGCTGTGACTGGTGTCTTTGATCTTGCAACCCATTCCAGCATATGGCGTTACTAAACATAATCAAAGTGCAAATCTTCATAGAAAATTACAGAGGCTCTGGAAAGGGGGCACGAAGGCTTCCTTCCTCTAATTTCCTTCTTGCCATGTTCTTAGTTTTAAGTAAAACAATATTTGGGCTTTTGATGAAATCTGCAAACACTTTTAGGGCATTTACAGTGTATACAGCCAATTACTTAACTGTCCAAGTCGATTTCCATTACTGAGACTGACAGGATGCTCTTGGCAGGACAGAGCTGCAGTTCTCAGCAGCATGGATAAGGAGATGCCTCCCTCAGTCTGGCTCCAGAGGGACAGTCAAATAAGGAGACAGCTGTAGATCCAGCAGAGGGGGAGGGGCTTGACACATGTATATCCAGGTTTTGCTTATAAATCTTTGAAAGTTTACAGGATGAGTTGCTAATCCTTTAAGCCAATATTCTTTTAAAGACTATCAAATTCCAATGAGTTGAAAGATGTTCCACTGAGGAAATGTAATAGATTCCTTACTGTTTCAAGCTGGAAGGGGTCTTAGACAGTATCCAATCCCTTTCTCTAATTAAATCAGCAGTCCTTCCTGGCTTCGAGGCAGCTTGGCTTACTACATATATCTTTACCCATTCATTATAATGATTCAGATCAAATTCTCAAGAAAAATAGTAACTTCACTTTTCTGGCACAGGGGCTTTTGTGCTAAACTACATCCCTAGCCTTTTTGTAGCTTTTTTATTTTGAGACAGTGTCACATTAAATCATCCAGCCTAAGCTCAAAATTTTGATCCTCCTGCCTCAACATCCCAAGGAAGTGGGATTGTAGGCATGTACCATCATGCTCAACTAATCTTTTAAGAATTAAATTCCCTTCAAAATATCCACAAGTTCACTTAAGAGAGTGGGGTACAATTTCTAGCACATAAATTGAACACCAAACTCATGTTTTGTGGGAATTGAGCCTCATTTTCTACCTTGTTAACATTTTTGTTGTGATGTTTCAGTGATTGGGGTGAAACTGGACCTAGGCAAATTTGTGCTTACAAGCGCCTGGACTTTTTAAGTTGCTCCTCATGGTTCCTTATTACTGGGGCCAAGACTTACTAAATTGTCATTATTGTAGAAAAAAAAAATAACATAACTAAGGCACCAATCAGAGGTGCAGCGGTGCATCCTGCTCCTCCCCACTCCTTCTCTCCTTTCCTATCTCCTTTTCCCCTCCAGTTCTCTCTTCTCTCTTCCCCACCCCTGCTCCTTCCCTCCCACCCCTCCTCTATCTTTCTCCCCTTTTCATTTCCTTTCCTTGCCTCTCCCGATCTCCTCCCCTCCTGTCCCCTTCCTTCCCCTCCCCTCCTCTCTACTTTCCTTTCCACATCTTACTGCACCTTCCTTGGAAGTTGAGGCAGCAGCATTACAAGTTCAAACTCAGCCTGGGCAACTCAATGACTTAGCAAACTCTGTAATAATAACAACAATAATAATGAGGACGACGACGACGATGACGATGATGATGATGATGATGATGATGATGGTGATGATGATGATGATGATGAGAATTGATTGAGCGAAGGAAACAGGTCTGGTGATTGGGCTTAATGCAAAAGCCCTAGGTACAATCCCCGAAGCTGAAAAAGACAGGAAGGAAGAGGGAGAGAGGAAAGGAAGAAAGAGCCAGGGAAGGGAAGGAAAGGAAAGGGAAGGGAAGCAAAGAAGAAAGAAAGAAACAAAGAAAAAGAAAGAAAGAAAGTCACTGGCTAATCAAGTGCAGAGGAGTCCCTGTGCAACAGGTGGGCCACAGCACAGCTGGGCATGTCATTCACAGCTGCTGTCACTCCTGCCCAGTCAGTGCTGGCAGCTAACTGACCAGCACCTTACTGTACCAGTCGTCACATGCTTTAAATGTCCCCCCACTGGCCCCATTTGCTGTATGCAGGGAGAGTGCTAACGGCCAGTCTCTGAAGGGCCATCTACAAAACCCCTGGGGCCAGGCAGTTCTGATGCGATGTCCATTCTGCCACGCTGCAGTTCTTTGCATCTTCCTCTCAAAATTGGGGATGTAATCCTCATCTAATTGGTACTTCTATTAGCGTGAACTCTGATATGAAGAGATGAATGCACTTTCATTTCTAAAAAAAATTTAAGGAAAAAGTACAACTATACATATTGAGAAAACATAAAAGATAGGGTTATATTAAAACTATTTTCTCATCATCTAAAGCCAACAACTATTAACAGTCTTATTTATTCTAGTAAAGCTGTAAAAATTCAATATCTGTTACTCAGTGGCCTGGAAATGAAGTAAAACACGTCTTTTGCCCTTTCAGATTAGCAGAGCTATAAATGGGTAAATAAGTACCATTAGCATAGCATGTAGAAATTGAAGTAAGTGAATAGTACATGGCTGTACCATAAAGTACAATTGCAGGTCTGGCTCTTAGAGATGACAAATATTTCATTACTTCAGAGTAAAGCTACTTTTATGCTTGGAACATTTCCTTAAGCTACTACCTCCATTACATTGTAGGGAAAACAACATTATATTGCTGTTATAAAATTTCAGTTACATATAAACAAGCTCTGTACTGTAACCATAAACAGCCTGTGGATCTGCCTTATTTCCTCAGTCACTGCATTCCCTCAACATCTGCCTTTTAGCATTTAGAGTTCGCTACAGCTCACGGACATCACTCACTGTTCATACATTTTGGTTTCCAGTAATCACCTTCTTTGGACTGATGAAGTTTCCTCAGAAGCTGTCTCAGTTATTTTTCTCTCACTGCTAAGACAGAATGTGTGACACCCAAAATTAAGAAAGGGAAGATTTATGTAGCTCACAGTTAGTGGAGGTTTCACTCCAAGCTTAGCTGGCTCTGAGGCAGAGTGGCACATGGCAGAGGGCAGCCATTCATGGTGGCAAAAACAGCGAAGAGCAAAGGGAGGAGCAGTGGCTGTAGCAGCTAGCAAGCCTCTCTCCCTTCCTTATATTGTATTCAGGCTGTCTGCCCCAGGGCACTCACACCCATAATCCCAGCACTGGATCATGAATTAATCACAAACTCTAGAAGCTTGCTGCTCAGGACTGCATGAGGCTTTGGGGGACAACTAGCCATAAACCATAGCAGAAGTAAAAATCCAGAGTATTGGGGACATTCATATGATAAAGGGCCTGAAACACACAGAGCATTTGCTTTCTACAAAGGCTTTAGTTCTCCATTGTTTTCCTTTCCAAAAATAAGTGCTATTACACCATCTTTACCTACAATGACACTGGCTCCAGGGATCACTGGTGCATATACATTTATCTCCTCAGCCACTCTGAGTTCTCTGAAGATGAGGATCTCCTCTTCCTCCTCTTTCCTCCTAGCAAAGCATGTATTGAAAGGCCTCAACAAGCTCTTAAAAGGACCAGTGCTTCCTAAGCTTAAATTGTCACCGGACAGTACCTGGGATGTGCTAAATGAAGTCTGTAGGACCTGTCCTAAATCTTCTGTGGACTGGGCCTGTCGTCCTTAAGATCTCCTCTGAAAAATGGAGACAACCTCTTGTGGGTGGTTGGGGTAGTCAGTTTGATTGGCTTTGACACCCACCTAGAGGACTGCAGGAGGACACTTTGCCTGTGCTGGGTGAGCCATGGAGTGGTGATGGTGGGATCCCCACCTGGCCCCACCCTTCCTGTCAGCTGCTCCTCCCACGCTCTGCCTCCTGCTTGTGCTGGACTGAGCACCTTCACTCACCACCCACTTCCTGGGATGCTCCTGCCTTGGCGTCAGCAGATCATGAACTGGATCCCCTAGAACCATGAGCTACGTTGAACCTCTTCTCCTTCAAACTGTCAGCATTGGTATTGGATCCCCATAACAGAAAATCTAACGTGTCCAGGTCTCTGCCTTGCAGTGTAGCTGTGAAAGCAAATGAATCCTCTCTTGTTAACTCCTCAGCTCACTGCCTGGCTCTCAGTCATGTGCCACATGGGCATCAATTATTATTATTATTATTGCTATGAGAGACTGATCATCCCTAGTCCACAAAAGTAGAATCTGAAACATTAAATTTGAATTTTTGTTCAACAAATTTCAGATTTTAGAGCATTTCAAATTTGGGATTTTTGAATGTAGGATGCTGAACCAGTAACATGCATGGAAGTTTTTCAAAGTACAAAAACTCCCAAATCTGAGCCATACCTGGTTCCAAGCATTTCAGATTAGGAATTTCCTGCCTAATCTGTATGATCAGCTCATTACGATTAGCTGGTTTGAAGTATCATCTACTAGTTTTCTCAAACCTGAGTGGCATAAAAATCAACCAGCAAGTTTACAAATGTACACTCTGTGCTTTCCTGCTGGAGATTCTGATTTAATAAGGCTGAACCTAGGCAGAGACTTGCATTCTTGCATTTCTCAAAAGGAGCACTGGCAGATAGTCTGTAAACCAGCAGTGGTCTCATTCACATTCCAGTTCTCCAAGGAAAAGGAACTTGTCTCACAGGCAGGGATTAAGATGAGCTTATTTACACAGAGAAAGATAACTCTAAAGGTCATTTACTGACATACAGAGAGAGCCCTGGGGACTCTCCCATTTCCGACCTTGTCTTTGTCAGGAGCCACAATGCCTGCCTGGAGTTGGCTCACAACAGTGAGGAAACAGCTGCCATCCCTTCAGGCTGCCCTGGGTAAGCTCCAGCATGCTGCTCCAGCAGGCCTGGCCGGCTCTACCACCAGACCACCATGCAGGGGGAGCTTGGTCACAGCTACCCTCCCCTAACCCACCTTGAACCAAAGCAGTGCTTGAGCCCACTCAGGACTGCTCCAGGGGCTACTGAAGATTTGGCCTGGATTCCTCCATGCCTCTAGAGATGAAGTCAAAGGAAATGACAGTTTGTTCCTCAGGAAAAGAGATGCATAGGTGTATGTCCCTGGCAAGCCTGAGAGGATGCCATGCCTGGGCAAGAGCCCCGAGAGTCCTTACACCACACTTACATGTCAGAGAACCAGCCCAAACTCGTCTGTCTGTGCATCTGACCTTTGAAACTACTCCCCAGTGCATTTGAAATTTAAAGTGCAAGCTTCCAAAAATGAAATGAAGACAGCTGTTTCACTCCTGAACAGCATTCTGTGCTGGATTTCCAGTGGTGCTTGTGCTAATTGCTCATTTAAATATAGTCAATACTTGAATGTACTGTGTTCTAATCAAGCCTGGATCTATCCATTAACAAAGACACTGCTGGGGCCTGGCAGGATGGCTCGGTGGTCTAAAGCGCCTGCTTAGGAAAGCTTGGGCGGCTTCAGGGACCTCGGTTCGATCCCCAGCACCACGTGCTGCGCCAGCTCTGCCCTCAGGGAAGGCTGAGCCAGCCATAAAAATAAATAAATAAACAAACAAAAGTTCTGAAACAAGAAATAAAATTAAATCAAATTTTTTAAAAAAGACACTGCTTAGTTAAGATAGCTATTCTGATGCAGATGGCTATGCCCTTACTTTTGCTAAAGAGAACTGTTTTACACAGAGAATTAGTTTTTGCCTCTATCATCATAAAGTGGAGTTTACATTTCCCAAAACATGCTTTCTTTCCACTCCCAAGGCACCTCTCCTTATGTGAGGTGAAAGGAGGCTGGAGCCCCTTTTTCTAGCTCTCACCCCTGTGCTACACAGAGAAACCTAGGATACAATTCCAGCTTTTTCTTACACAGCAGACCCTGGGGCTTCCCCAGCCATAGGGGAACATACACTTGCCATATGACCAACTCCTAGGAGAACTGTGGGACCAGCCCCAGGCTGACTTAGGGAATTTCACAGAGAATTACAGGGGCCCAGGAACCCTTAACTAAGCTGGGGCTATGGGCTATGGCAGGACATCCCCTTAGAGGCTCTGAGGGCCATGGCACTGCCAGAAGACTGGAACATGGCCTTGGAAAGCACAGAGTGAAGCTAGGAGCCCACATGGTCCCAATCAAGGTGGTGCTATATGTATAACACCTATATGATGCCTGTGAATATGCTCAGAAGTAAAGACCAAGGTCTGGATGCTCAATCCATGCTTCAGCAACCCTGTACTACCACTGTTACAGCTTTTGAGGACCTAGAAGCCAGTGAGGCATTCTCCTCATATGACACCCACTTTGTTTATTTAGGCAGAGATTCTTCTGGATGTGGCAGTGCAAATATGATATGTTCAGCTTCCTGGTGAAATCCTCACATGAGATCATGGAGTGTTCATTTCAGGCCCTTGTTCAAGCTCAGTTGTCTGATTCTGTTAAACAACACACATTTTAAATGTTACCCCAACAAAGAAGATGGAAGACATGACATTCCCAAATCTCTTATGTGCTTTTAGGCTTCCTCTCTGTGAGTGCTGGCTCAGCTCTGGCTAGGTTACACCACTCAGCCCCAAGCTGGACACACACTTTTCCTGCTGAGGAAGGCTTCCTAGGCCAGGCCAGGTGCCCCTTGCTGAGGCCCCACCCCTCCGCTGCTGTTAGGGCCCCTGTATGATCAGGCTGTCCTCTGAGCTGCCCTGCGTTCTAGCTCTGTAGCTTACCATTCACTTATGTCCCTCCTCACCCTAAGATTTGGCACAGGGCAGGTTCTCACCACTTTTCTGCTCATCAGCAGCAAGAAAGACAATTCCTTCCCTATTCTCTTTAAAACAAATAAAATAATAAATCTTCACTGCTAAGGGCTTTAAGCACTATTGGATTCAAGCAAAATATTACTGTAATGTCTAAAAGAGAAAATGGCCTGAAAATAATTCAAGCACCTGAGCCTGTAGCACCAAAGAAATGGAAGCCCCAGGGGCATGTAAAGATTTACTCAGATATTTAAATGCCATTCTTTTTTAGTCAGCCACAGACAACCTGCCCTTAAAAAGGTTCAGTTGTTTCAAAAATAGTAGTCACACTTTTCTAGAAAAAAATTGTATGCACAAATGTGTTGTTGCCTTATCTCTGGATTTCAAAATCTTACTCTCCTTGAAACTGGACAGAGGATGTGAGCAACACCCATGGGAAAAAGTTCATACTTGCTGAACTAAGGACTGCTCTATCCACTGTAAACAGTGTCAGCTACACACAGCAGATGGGGTGCTTCAGGGAAATGCAACGTGACAGAAGAGCAATTGTCTTTTGACATGAAGTGATGTACAGGGTTCTTTCACCAGTAACAATCCAGGCTTACTGATGGAAATGCTGAACATTGGGTAATAATACTGAAGTACAAATGGTACAAAACCCAGAATACTTTCAGCAGTCTGAAAATTTTGTACTAATCATAAGTATCTGTGATAGATGGTGAGTCAAATTGAAGTGGTTCTCTGCAAGTTTTCTGCAAAGGGTCCAGAAGAAAACATGCTTGTGAAAGGGGTGAGATCTTATTTCTGCTACTTGTCTTCCATGCCAGGCCTCTCTCAGCTTCCAACCTGTTCCTCAACCAGGAAGCTGAGGGAAGATTCAGCTCCATTCCAGCAATACCTGGGCTCAACTCAGAACTCAGCTTTCTTCAAGCAGACTTTCCTCTGGCATCCTTGGCTCAGTTCTGTGGCTGGCAAAGGCTGAAGGTCCTCCTGACAACTTTTTTGGCCTAGATCAGGGAAGCTTGGAACCTGAGATACATAGCACGAGTGTGGTGGTCCCCTCCTTAAGGCAGCCACACTTCCATAGAAGCCAACTGTGGGAATGATGGGATGTCAGAAGATTCTCACAATATGAACAAAATCCCAACTATCTGAGAAACTTCATAGTTCATCTTGGTAAAAAAGATACTCTCTGCTCCACAAGTATGACACATGTACTTTTAATTTGCTACCCAAAACAAATCTGGCTGATTCACTGGCTCCTAGCAGGGTTTTTCTACTTCACCTATGTCCCTGAAAAGTCCTTGTTATGGTTTGTATCTAGTTGTCCCCCTAAAGCTTCTTGTCAATAATGGGGCAGTCATCGCTTGAGGAGCAGCAAGTGGCTGAAAGGGTAGGGCCAGAGAGGCATGAACTGTTAAACTGACAGGATGCACCTCTCTAGCTCCCCACCCCCAGGCCTGGAGGCCTCTCTTGGAGGTATGAAGTGGATCATCCTGGACACTGTGGTACAGTGTCTCGAGGTCTTGCTAAGTAATTCAAGCTGCTTTAAAACTATGAAATTTCCAGTGACTGAGCTAAACAAACCTTTCCTTCCCTGAGCTTGCGTGTCAGGTATTTGTCCCAACAAGGAGAGAAGAATAGCTAAGACAGTCCAGCTCCCTGATCACATACGAAATCTTTGCTCCCACCCAATCAGCAGTCTCACCTTTCTCTAAATTTAAAGCCAGCTTCTATTACTTCCATGTATTAGTGGCTCACCTGGGCAATGAAACACTGGGATTATATTAAAAACCATTCTGCTCCTTGCAACTTTCCCATACCCTTGTATTTTTAATTGAATATTGGCCCTCTCCACTAAATAGATGTTAGCCTTGGAGTGAGGATATCTCCTTATTTTCCCTGCTGTTGTTCACAGTAGATTCTAAAACAATTAACATTTTCTGAACACCATGGGATGAGAATGACCTTTTATTTTTGACAAGACAGCCTGAATATATAGTTTTGTTTTGCTGAGACTGGGTCTTACCAAGTTGTTTAGTTGGTAAACTAAACAGGCTGGGATGGAGAAGGCTATCCTGTCTCAGCCTCCTGGCATGCCAGGATTATAGCATTAAGAGCTGTCTCATGTCCATTCTCTTTTTCAGTAGGGTCTGGCCTCAGTGAGCCACTGATAAAGTATGTCATTCCCAACTGACAATAAATTGTATCTCCTCCAACTAAGCCAAAGCACTCCAGGCCTAAAGACTTTGAAGAGCACAGCAAACCCAGGCATAAAGCAGGGAGTTGAGGCTACAGATTAATGTAGGCTTTTTGTTGTTGTTCTGGGAACTGAACTCATGACCTTGTGCCTGCCAGGCAGGCGCTGTGCCTCTGAGCTACACATCCCTAGCTCAAGTAGTTTTATAGGGTTGTGCAGGTTTCTGTCCACAGCTTTCTCCAAGGGCTCTGAGGCTAAAGAATTCATGGGGCCAGAGGAAACACCAAACTTTGACAAGACACTTGCGGCAGAACCTGTCCTGAGCTTTCTTCGTCCTCTTGCCCACCTCACGATCCAGCAAATACTCAGGTCAAACTCCTGGAAGGGCAGCGTCTCGCCTCGGTAAGAATTCACTGATGTCAAAGGCCACATCACGCAGTGAGTGAGTCACAAGCAAGTTCTTCAGGGCCCTCGACAGGACAGTCTTCTGTAGCCAAGCTTGCGTTTCCCACAAACTCCGGAGAACGCTGGCGAATTCAGCATCACCCGAACTTGCTGCAGGCCCACATTTCGTGGAGCCAGAGAGTTAAAATGGTAAAACGGGAAGCGCGCTCCCACAGCGCCGCGGTGGCTGGGGTACTCGCTGAAAATAAAAAGGTCTCTGTCTGCAAATCCCGTTTGCTCGCCCGGTAATCCACTCCCGCCCCCAGCCCTGCGTGTGCGCCCCGTACAGCTGTTTTTAATCCCTACTTTTCTCACTTGGCGTCCCGGGCTTGAGCTGACTAGACGCGGAGCCAGTTAGTGTTTCCTCCTCCCCCTGCCGGGGTCTGTTCTCCCTCAGTCCGCGTCCCCGGGGGCAGCGTGTGGGAAGAGCGAATTTCCGCCCGGTTTGCTCGCTACTCGCCGAGTTGGGTCCCTTCCGTACGCAGCCTGCACTGCTTGGGCGGTTCCACCAGCGCTGCGCTCCGAGTCCCCACCAAGACCCAGGAGGCTCCGGCTGCGGGGGCCGAGCCCCTGCGGCTGCACAGCCAAGCCGCGCCCCCGAGGAGCTCTTGGAAGTGCTCCCTCCTACAGCTGGGGAATCCGCTGGGCAGGGAGAATCCGCGCCAGGGAATCCAGCTCTCCCGGCTCCGCACCGAGGCTTGCTCTCTCCCCCGTCCCCGACGCACATCCAGAGAAACACTTTTCTGCACAAATGCAACAAGTAGCACCCTGAGCTCGCGGAGAGTTCTGCGCCGCCTGACTTGGCCCCGGAGGAGCCCGCCCGCAGAGACAGAGGCCAGCCGCGGGACAAAGAGCGGAGGAGGGGCTGGACTGCGCTGTGAAGTCCGAAAGAGGCCATTCAGCGATTCCGGCCAGGCCAAGGGGAATGCGGAGGAGACACGGAGCCGGCAGGCAGAGAGGACAATCCGGCCGCGGCACGCAGGGCGGGTGGCGATGGAGGCTGCCCACGCCGTGCGCTTCTTGCTCGTGGTATGCGGCTGCCTTGCGCTCCCGCCGCGGGCCGAGTCGGTGTGCCCAGAGCGCTGCGACTGCCAGCACCCCCAGCACCTCCTGTGCACCAACAGGGGCCTCCGCGCTGTGCCCAAAACCAGCTCGCTGCCTAGCCCCCAGGACGTGCTCACCTACAGCCTCGGAGGCAACTTTATAACTAACATCACCGCCTTCGACTTCCACCGCCTAGGGCAGCTCAGAAGGCTGGACTTGCAGTACAACCAGATCCGCGCTCTGCACCCTAAGACCTTCGAGAAGCTCTCCCGGCTGGAAGAGCTCTACCTGGGAAACAATCTCTTGCAGGCACTGGTGCCTGGCACGCTGGCCTCACTGCGCAAGTTGCGCATCCTCTATGCCAATGGCAACGAGATAAGCCGCCTAAATCGCGGCTCTTTCGAGGGCTTAGAAAGTCTGGTCAAGTTGCGGCTGGATGGGAATGCCCTAGAGACGCTGCCAGATGCAGTCTTCGCCCCGCTGGGCAACCTGCTGTACCTACATCTGGAATCTAACCGGATCCGCTTCCTGGGGAAGAATGCCTTTGCGCAGCTGGGCAAGCTGCGCTTCCTCAACCTGTCTGCCAACGAGCTGCAGCCTTCCCTGCGCCACGCGGCCACCTTCGCACCGCTACGCTCCCTCTCCACTCTCATCCTCTCAGCCAACAGCCTGCAGCACCTCGGCCCGCGCGTCTTCCAACACCTGCCGCGCCTAGGCCTGCTGTCGCTCAGGGGCAACCAGCTTACGCACCTCGCGACTGAGGCCTTTTGGGGGTTGGAGGCCCTGCGAGAGCTACACCTCGAGGGCAATCGCCTGAGCCAACTCCCTCTAGCGCTGCTGGAACCTCTGCATAGCCTAGAGGCGCTGGACCTAAGTGACAATGAGCTGTCTGTCTTGCACCCGGCCATCTTCGGCCACCTGGGCCGTCTGCGAGAACTCAACCTGCGGGACAACGCGCTGAGTGCCCTCTCGGGGGACATCTTCGCTGCCAGCCCGGCCCTCTACCGGCTGGATCTAGACGGCAACGGCTGGACCTGCGACTGCAGGCTGAGAGGCCTGAAGCGCTGGATGGGCGACTGGCACTCACAGGGCCGGCTCCTCACCGTCTTCGTACAGTGTCGCCATCCCCCGGCCCTGAGGGGCAAGTATTTGGATTACCTGGATGACCAGCAGCTGCAGAACGGGTCCTGCGCAGATCCCCCGCCCTCTGGAGCCCCAACTGCAGAGAGCCGGCAGCGGCTCCTCCCCTCAGCCGCGGGGGAGGAGAAGATGACGCCCTCTGCAGGGACTTTTGGGGAAGAGTTGCCACTGCAGCCGCTGCCCCAACAGCGGGAGCGGTTGCTAGCTGGGATCGTCTGGGACTCGGCCGCCAGGGAGCTCGTGAGCAATCGCAGTGTTCTGAGGCTGAGCCGGCTGAGTCCGGGTGTCCTGCAGCACGCGGACCCCTCTGCAGCTCCTGGCATGGTCCCAGCCCCACAGCCCCTGGACCTGCAGGAGAAGCCTGAGGCGGGAGGTCCGACCCGCGCCGCCCTCCTCCGCGCGGAACCCACCCCGACAATCGAGCCAGCCCTCGCGTCACCGGCGGCCCGCGATCCCCGGCAGCGCGCAGCGAGGCAGCGTCTGGCCGCAGCCGAGCAGCAAGAGCGCGGTGCCCAGTCCGACGGCATGGTTGGCCTACCGCCGCTGGTGTCTGATCCGTGTGACTTCAATAAGTTCATTCTGTGCAACCTGACCGTGGTGGCGGTGGGCGTCAACAGCGCCTCGGTGCGCTGGGAGGTTCGTGCGCACCGCAGCCCCCGGCCCCTGGGCGGCGCGCGCTTCCGCCTGCTCTTTGACCGCTTTGGCCAGCAGCCCAAGTTCCACCGCTTCGTCTACTTGCCCGAGCGCAGCGACTCGGCCACATTGCGCGAGCTGCGAGGAGACACCCCCTACCTAGTGTGTGTAGAAGGCGTGCTCGGGGGCCGAGTCTGCCCCGTGGCCCCCAGAGACCACTGCGCAGGGCTGGTTACCCTGCCGGAGCCCAGCAGCCAAGGAGGCGTCGACTATCAGCTGCTGACCTTGGCCCTGCTGGCAGTCAACGCACTGCTGGTGCTCCTAGCTTTGTTAGCCTGGGGGTCGCGCTGGCTGAGGAGGAAGCTGCGCGCCAGGCGGAAGGGCGGGGCCCCGGTCCACGTTAGGCACATGTACTCCACCCGACGGCCCCTGCGCTCCATGGGCACTGGCGTCTCTGCCGACTTTTCCGGCTTTCAGTCACACCGGCCACGCACGACCGTGTGTGCACTCAGCGAGGCTGACCTCATCGAGTTCCCCTGCGACCGCTTCATGGACAGCGCCGGTGGGGGCACAGGTGGCAGCTTGAGGCGGGAGGACCACCTCCTTCAACGATTTGCAGACTAGATGCTCCTCCAGGAGACCATCTTGGGTTAAAGAGCTTCTCCGCTTTCCCCGCCCCCACCCCAGGGGAGAGCCTTATTTTCTCAGATCTGTTCCCCTCTTGTGCATTTGCTGGATAGGCCAAGGGGACAGAGGACTAACTCACCAATCAGTGTGTGTGAAGTAAATGGATCATACTTGGGGCTTAAGGCCAGTGGTACGGGAGTGGTGGATGTGGGGCAGAGGTGAGAGGCCTTGGCAACTCCGGGTGGCTTCTATAGTGTGTGCAGCGCAGTAATCTGTCTTCCTCTGCGGTAGGCGGGAGTGCCTGTAACCCCAACACGGCCGGAAGGATTCTGGTGCACACTCTTGGTTTGTGTCAAAACAGGAGTTTTGTATCTATTTAAGAAACAGGAACTTAGCATGGTTACAAAGGACGCTTGGCAACTGACCCCACTGGTTTGGTGGTCTCTGCCAAGGAGGTTGTTTTGAACAGGTGGGAATACTGTCACCTAGCAACCCCTTTATGTTGACTGGTAGAGCATTCAGGAAACTGGGAGGTAAAATAATATCGATGTTTTTTTCTTCAACAATGTGAAGATCTCTGACATTTAACAAACTGACCTATAAACTCAGTGACTGTTTTAGTTGGGTTGGGCTGTTCAACTATTTTTCCTTTCACATGTGCAAGATAAGCACATTAGGTTTCTTTGACAGTAACTAAAACTTGTGTACTTTCTCAGGAGAAGACTGCATGCAAGACCTCTCTGTCAGGGTTATTCCTGTGGTTTTAATTTTATTTTTTAAACCTATGTATGGAAAAGGAAATTTCAATGCCAGATTCGATAAGAGAATGATCTATGTATGCAACTGATGACTCCCTAGAGAACCTTGGTGTCCAGGCTCACTTACCACATTTCTGACAGTGTGTCCAGATGGGAATAAATGTGATGCGCTTGTTGTATTTCAATCAGTGCCACTCAGTTCCGTGCCTACTTCTCCTGAGTTACAGTTAAGTGATAATGGCTATTTCCTAGTGCGAAAGCAGCAGGAATTGTCTGGACCGGGAGCCGTTCAGTGGTAGAGCACTTGCTTAGCTTGTGTGTAAGGTCCAGGGTTTGATGCCCAGCAAAGTAAGAACAAAATAAAAGGTGATTGTGGGTTGATAGTATAGTCTTTGGCCACATTAACCCCTTTCTTTGGATGATATAGAGGACAGGAAAAAAATATGGAGAATAAATGTGAAAAGAAGTACATCAGTAGGTATCTTTTTTTTCTGCTTAAGCCAGAAGACTGTTATGAGTACTTAAACTTCACTGTGAAATAATTATATAGTTTTCAAATTAATCTTTCCACTACCCAGTGTTTTATTGTGATATTAAATATTTTAGTAAATAGTTGCAGTATTTTCCTTTCAGTGTTTTAACTTTAAACTTAGGGTTAGGCTTTTTTGATTGTTCAGTGTTTTCAGCTGTCTAGCATAGTTTTATTCCCTGATATTTATGAAATACTTGTTTATCACTGAATGTAGTGGTTCACTTTACATTACTAATTGTGCGTGGTCTAAAAATGCAGTCACTAAGAGGGTATGTACTGTGTTGGTACTTACTGTAGCTGTGGATTTATTGTCAGTAGAGTACTGTGGATGCCACTACAATGGTGCTAAGACTTTACAGTCAATGTTCTGTTTAGGGTCACCAGCCCTGAGGGTTCTGGTGTCTCAGGGAATCCATCACAGTCTGGGGGTCCTTAAGTCTAGTTCACTCCATTTACATTTGGCCTAGATTGAGCCAGGCCCCCTCTTATCCCAACCAGTGAGCAGGTATCCAGGGATCTAAATTAGCTGGTCTTTGTGTATGCTGAGATGAGTAAATGTCCATTTCACTTAAACTACAGCTGCTTTTCTGGCAGTCTTATGTGGGACCCAAACTTAATAAACCACAGGAAATAGACTGTCATTGTTTGTTTGCTGCCAGGCTTTGTTTTAGCTTTAGAGCCTATGGTTACATGGGAGAAGCAGAGCTGATCTCTTGTTTTCTACCCACAGACTATCTGGCTGCTTCTATAGTTCCAACTTTTTTTTTCACACGTAGTGGAATTCTCTTTCTTAGCCGTTTCTTTTACACAGCAGTGGAATATTGAGTACCACTGAAAATCTGGAAGAGACCTCTGTTTCTGTCTGCCACCCATCCTTTCATCTGTAGAACATCACCATCCTTTCATCTGTAGAACATCACTGAAAATGCCAAATCCCTGGATCTGTGTCCTTTTTAAAATAGTGTCACTGGAAAGTCAGTGAAAAATGGTTAAATGTCATACATTGTTATGTTCACTTATGTCAATAAACCCATTTACTAATATAAACATGTTTTATTATTGGAATTTAGAAATACTTTGTTCTTTCTAATGACATGATCCACTTTTTCACATCAGTTTTCATCTATGCAAATGAAATGTAACCATGAAGCCCTTCTGTCTCCATTCATTTTTTTAGGGGGGCGGTTCTACGGCATGTTCAGAGTCTCACTACTAGATTGGACTCATAGTGACCCGCCTGTTTACAGCCTCCCAATAGCTGGAATTATAGGTGCATACCACCACTTCCTGTCTTAATCGCCATCTCAGTGCACCCCAGTATCAGGGCTTGCACAGCAGGGCCAGGAATCCAACCCCCGCCACCTACACCTGCTCACAAGCACTTTATTCTGCTGAGCTATTTAGCTGGCCCTTCAATTTTTTTTTTTAATTTTTCATTTCGATGGTAGTGTGTAAATGTTAGCATGAAGAGCTGGGTGTGTTACTATACCCAAAGAGACTATGAGAGGACTGAAGGCTGAGGGACAGTGGCACTGTGAAAATGCTGCTGGCTATTGGTGACTGCCCCATGACTAGGTCTGAGCAGGCCTTGCCTGTCTGAAGAAAAAGTAAATTAAAAGTCGAACCATTTAACTCTCATAGTCAACAATGCAAAGGAATTATCTTGAGTCAAAGGTCATATTTTTGCCCTTACAAACATTATGATGAATGAAAAGCCCTAAAAAAGAATATGCTTTTGTATGAGTTAGGAGTAGTCAGTTGAAGAGCCAGTGGGCTGTCTGGAATATGGTGCGACCTTCAGCTCAACCAGTGGATTTTTCTTCCACCAGGGAGAGAATTTTCAACACTGTTAGGTAATAAGCAACACATGACCAGAGGTCTTCTTTACTTTGCTACGGCCCTGATCTTCACCAAAGTACAACAATGTGGGCACCTACTGTACATTAAGAAGAAACTAAAATAGACCTGGCATTTGTAGTCAATCACTCTTTTCTCAGGCTTTGAGATAAAGGACAATACAGCATTTCCAATGTCCAATATTCATTCAAAATTCCATTTAGGATCAGCACCTTCCCCATCCCCAGGAAATTATAGCACTATGAGATCTAGAGTAATAAGCAGCACTATTTACTTGATGGCTGTTCAAGCAATATTAAATGTAGCGTTATTTGTAGTGCTGCCTTGAACACCGACCAAGAGACTGTGTGATCCATTTATGAAGTCTGAGGAACAAGACGTTTCTGCTTAAGTTCCAACCAATCAGAAAATTCAGGTAATGTGATTATACCAGCTGCTTCCTTCCATCTTCTTCTAGTGATCAAGATCCTTCTGTAATTTAGCGTGGAATGATAGCTCTTGAGATACATCCTCATGATTTAAAAGAAATTTAATAGAGTAGTATTTGACAAACATTTCTGTGTTTATTGGATTCTTGCCATAAGTTAGTACCTCATTTGGATTGGAACTAAGGCTACATAAAATCTTGAGTCTGCAGTGACTCCCCTTTCCTAAACTTATTCACACAATCCTCAGGTGTCCTTTTACTGGAATGAATATTTTGCATGCACAAATGTTCTTTTCCTAGATATCTAAGGTTCTTTTTTTTCTTCTCATTCATGTGGCAAATAGTATTCTTTTCATTTTCCCTAGAGATGCTGAGAAATTTGGATATTACATTTAGCTCTGTTCATTATTCAATAATTACAAAAGAGTAGGAAGACAGTCTTCTTGTTGCTTTACCTTGAGTCAAAGCACCTAACTATTGCATTCCATCTGTTTGGGAGTATTTAAAGTACAGATGCTGTGATTTCTAAATGACATGGAGTCATGGCTTATACTTGGGCAGTCAAATTATTTTAACTGCTAGACAGAAATAAATTGTCACTCATCAACACTTGAACTTAAAATATCTCCTATCTAAATCTAGGACATTCCTTTCCAATTGATAAGGATTTTTTTGGCTGGCTCAGGCTGCCTTAAGGGTGGGTCAGGTAAGGGATGTGGAGCTGGGGATTAAATCCCAGTCCCGTGTGCCTGATGGTGTTTGCCCAAACAGGCCCTTAAACAACTGAGCTAAGTTGCAGGCCTCCTTCTTTCCAGATGATGAAAGCTTATAATGCTAGTATCATGCCACAGCTGTTGCAGAGATGGGACAATACTGTTGTGTGTCAAAGTCTGCTGTGACCATGTCACAGTTACTCCCTTTTCCAAATCAGTTTTTTGATGAAGTAATGCTTACCCTGCAGGCCATTTCACATGTAGGTCTTGTGACATGTGTGCTGAACTGTGTGGAAACTTCGTTCAGTAGTATTTCACCCTTCTAGTCCCTTCACTCCCAATAGTTTTTACTTCAGGAAATTAAAGTAGCTACCAATCATAACAAACACCCACATCAACTCCTTTCACCAATGGCTAACATTTTGTGATACTTGATTCATCCTTAAATGCCTCCATTGACAAAACCCTTGTCTCTATCCTCACACAGTGTTCTCATACCCATTTTGAAGTGGGTACCTTTCTTCCTAGCCCAGAGCAGGTGCCTCTTGTTGTCTGAGGTCAGTGCCCATGAATATATTGGAGCAGGCAATAGAAAAGCAATACTCCCCAGAAAAAGACAGGGTTAGGTTCCTGACAGCCTCTGGTTACTTTAAATGCATGACCTATTTCTGTTGGAACGTATTTAACATACATGATCAGTCTATCAACACTGTACTCATGGGGAAGGGCGCTGTAAGTCATGCAGTCACAAAGCACATGCAGATGTATCCTAAAACACTTTGCAGTCTTTCCTTGCTTAGGGACACCAGTCAGCACTCTGACGCTGTACCTTGGAATCCCTTTCATTCTCCTAAATTGCCAAGCATAAAGCACAAAACTGTCCCATTGCATCACTAAGCAGACTGCATAGAGGACACTAAGTAGTACAGGAGCTGGAACAGGAAAACAGAATGTTATTTGACCTCAGGTCAGAGGAAGCCCCAGCAACTCAGAATTTTCGCTTCCCAGAACAGTCAGCAAATGACAGAAAAGTGCTGCAGTGTGCTAATTCCGACACATTTGGTGACACATTTGGTGAGAAGGTGAGTTCACAGACATGGAACCCAAGAATAACAGAGTTCAACTCTACTTTTCATGTCCAGCTCTACCTCCCGTGTCCCCTTACTTCTATTCTAGATGCCATGAATTGGCACTTACCCTCTGAGTAATCTTTTATCTTTTATATTGGTAACTATGCCTATTGTTTCACACATACTGCTACATATGTATTGCATGCACTGTGTGGACTGTTGGATTTATGTATTGCTGTATGCGAATGTAGGTGCTCTTGGTGTGAATTGTAGCTTTGCATGTATTGAGGATGGAGGTGGGAGGGGCATAAGGAATACAACTTTCATCCGTTTGATATCTTCTGTTTATTCTGCTTGGAGTGTTTGCTGATGGTGCGCATAGACAGTTTTTTACTGCTTCTTTGGGGCTTGACAGATACCACAAGTATACTCGGATGTCTTCACAGCCCTCGGCGCACTTCCTTCTTCTCCCCTCTTGGAGCATCCAGGGAGCTCTGTGCTCCCCCCCTACAGAAGCAAGAGCTTCAGCTTCCATTTTATTTTCCAAGGCTCCTGAATGCACTGTTCCTCCACCCATGGCACTCTGTTACCTACTAGCATCAGTGGCTGGCTCTGAGAAGTCTGCTTTCATCGTCGCATCTCACTTCTTGCTTGGTTTTGCACCTTTTCTATTTCTACTTTGCTGTGCGCGCACACACACACACACACACACACACACACACACACTGCATCTTGTTTGTGCCTTGTGCTTAATTCTACTTAGGCTGTTGCCATGTAACTTGTTAGTTTTGTCAGTAACTCTCTTTCTTGATCTTCAGAACAACAACAATAAAAAAAAACCCCATGTTCCTAGACTTAACCCAGAAGTTACACGATTATGTTTTACATTTTACAATGATCCTTTCACAAAATGGTTGCGACCCTGGCGGGGGTGGTGGTGGTGGGGTTGAATGACCAAAACACAGGGGTCGCCTAAAGGCATTCCGAATCATAACTGTAGCAAAATTACACTTTTGAAGTAGCCACCCAAATTATTTTTTGGTTTGGGGTTACCACAACATGAGGAACTATATTGTGGGGTCATGGCATTTGAAAGGTTGAGAACCACTGCTTTTATACCCTTTACCTATCTTTGATTAACCAGTTGTTAATGTTTATCTCTGTTGGTTTTATGATTGTCTCTGTATGTCTGTCAGTCTGTGTTCTGTCTGTCTGTCTGTCTCTCTGTCTCGCTCTGTCTGTCTCTGTCTCTGACTCTCTCTTCCACCCCTTCTGTCTGAGAAAAAATCTTACACATACTATTTCCCGTGGGACCAGGAAAACAGCTGTATGACTCTTCTTTTACGCCACATTGTGAGAAGTTGAATTGATTAAGTGCCTGCTTACTCTGCATTTGTTTTCCTGTTGCTGTCAGTGTACTACAAACTTAACTTTCTTTACTCCTGTGTGGACTGATTTGTTAAACAGCATGTTTCTAACTTTACTTCTTTTTTAAAAATAATTTTTTATTTTATTTATTATTTATATTCTTGTTTCAGAACCTTTGTTTATTGACTCATTTTTATGGCCGGCTCAGCCCTCCCTGAGGGCAGGGCTGGCGCACCATGTGGTGCCGGGAATCGAACCGCGGTCCCTGAAGCCGCCCAAGCTTCCCCAAGCAGGGGCTTTAGACCACTGAGCCATCCCACCAGGCCCCTCTAACTTTACTTCTTATTGGTGCGTATTTGAAGTGCGTTATGACTGCATTCCTGTGGAGGGCTGGTGGGCTCATGCACATGCCACATCTTCCTTTGCATCTTCTTTCCCTCTCCTGTCGTCCCCTCCCCCGTCTCTTGGCCCCTTTCCCATTTGAGAAAGCTCTAACCCTCTACCTCCTATTGTCAGTCTTTTATTTTGCTCTACACTTACATTTTGGATTTCTCATATCATAGAAATTTCACGATATTTAAGCTTGTGCGTTTGGCTTATTTCACTCATCACTGCCATCTCAAGATGCAGCCATTTTCCTCCAGGTGACTCAAGTTTATCCTCCTTATGGCAGAGTAGTGCTTCCTTGTATGTCAGCACCACATTTTCTTTATCCAGTCTTCTGTTGATGGATATACAGGCTGCTGCCAAGATCTAGCTGCCATGAACTGGCTGCTGTAGCCATGGGCGTGCCGGGTCACTGTGATGTGACTTTAACTCTTTCAGGAGACACCTACAAGAGCACTACCTGGATCAAATGGAATTTCTAATTTTAGTTTTCTGAGGCTTCTACATACAGATTTTCATAGTGTTTGTGATAGTTTTCATTCCTACCCACAGTTTAGAAGGATTCCTTTTCCTCCTGGCCTCACCAGAATTTGTTATTATTTGATTTCTTGACAATGGCTATATTTTCTATAGTAATACAGTCTCACTGTTGTGTTAATTTGCATTTATTTCATGGCCAGGCACACTGAACATTTCTAACATGTTCCACATGTTATTGGCCATTTTTGCTTCTTCTGAGAAGTGTCCCTTCTATTCTCTTGGCTTCTGCTTTTTTTTATTGCATTTTCTGCTTTCATTCTCAGGGGACCTAATTTTCTGAGTTGTTTATATGTCCCTGGTACTAGTCCTCTGTCCAAACAGTGCTGCCAAATTCCTCCCAGTTCCTTCATTTGCCTCTTTCCCTTGGTGGTTGATTCTTCTGCTGTGCAATAGCTTTTTAAATTCAATATTATCCCATTTGTTGATTTTTGGTACTAATTCCTGTGTAATCAGGATGATGTTCAGAGAAGCATTGTTTATCTCTATGATGTCAAGAGTTTTACTTCATTTATCTTCCAACAGATCAAGTGTTTCTATTTTAACATTTAGCTTTTTGAACAAACTTTGATTTTATTGTAGTGCCTGGTGACAGAGATGGGTCACAAGTCAGTCTTCTGTGTGTGGAAAAGCAGTCCCCCCCACCATTTTTTTTAATCTTCCAGTGTATGTTTTTGGCCCTGTTGTCAGAGGTAACATAGTTTACTGTGCTTAGGGCTGTTCCAGGTCCTCTGTTCTGTTTCATTGATCCAGAGGTAAGAAACCTGAAATTGTTTTTGTGCCAGCACCACACTGTGTTTTTTTCTTTTTTTCTTTTTCATTATAGGTTCGTAATATAACTTGCTACCTAGGATTATTTTTGCTATACTGGGTCTCTTCTAGTACCATATAAATTCTAGGATTGCAGGGACTGGAGAGATAGCTCCATGCAAGATCATGAGTTTGAACCCCGGTTCGGACAAAATAATTAATTAATTAATTAATTGAATTCTAAGATTGCTTTCTCCAGCTCTGTGAAGAAGATGTTGATCTTCTGATGGCATTTACATTAAATTTGTGCCTAAGTTTGGAAGTATAGCCATTTTGGCTATATTAATTTTGCCTACCTAGGAACAGGATGTATTTTTTCTATTTTTTGATGTGCTACAGTTTTTGAGGCTATTATACTTTATACTTTTTGCTGTCTAGGTCTTGCACTTCCTTACTTATGTTAATTTCTAAGTATTTTTCTTTCTTGCTGTTATTTTGAATGATATTTTTCCTCATTTATTTCTCAGTAAGTGTGTTACTGACATATAGAAATGCTATTGATTTTCTTTTCCTTTTGTGGCCAGCTCAGCTTGCCCTGAGCGTAGGGCTGGCACAGCATGTGATGCCAGGGATCAAACATTGGTCCTTTGGTTGCCAAAGCTTGCCTAAGCAAGCGTTTTATCCTGCTGAGCTATCTTGCCCGCCCACTATTGATTTTCATGTGTTCATTTTGTGTTTTACTATACTGCTGCATTTAGTTATCAATTCTAGAAGTCTTTTAGTGGGCTTTTTTTGAGGTCGTCCATGTAGAGAATCATATTGTCTGGAAATAATGGTAATTCCCCTCTCTTTTCCCTATGCATATCTTTTTTACTTATTTCTCTTGCTATTATGTTTCTACATATGCTGAAAAGGAATGGTGATAGTTGACATCCTTGTCTTAGACCTGATTTTAGAGAAAAATTTTTTAGTTTCTCCTCATTTAATATGATGTTGGCAATAGACTGGTCACAAATGACTTTTACCAGATTGAGATGTGGTCATTCTATACCTGTTTTCTTCATTGTTTTTTTTTTTTTCTTTCTTTCTTTTAATGATTGCTGGATTTTGTAAAAAGCTTTTTCTGAATCTTTTCTGAGATCATACAATTTTTGTTCTTACTTCCGTTACATAATGTATTATGTTTATTGATCTATGTATGTTGAACCACCCTTAAAATAAAGCTTACTTGTTCATAATGATGATTATGTATGATCATTATGAGGACTTATTGCATACTATTGGCCATTATTTTGTTCAAGATTTTTGCATCTACTATATATTCATTAAAGAGATTAGCCTCTAGTTCTCTTTTTGGTTGGACCTTTGTCTGGTTTTGGAATGAAGAAAATTCTATCTTCCAGGAATGACTTTGGGAATTTTCTTTCCCTTTGAATTTCATTAAAGAGCTTGATAATTATTCGTGTCAGAAATTCCCTAAAACTTTTGTAGAATTCAATAGAGAATCTCTCTGGACAAAAACTTTTCTTAGTTGGTAGGAGTATTTTATTACTGTTTTAATTTCATTGCTTGTTATTGGATTATTTAGGGTTTTCTTGTCTTCTTGATTTAATTTAGGTAACTTGTATGTCTCTAGGAATTTATCAATATTTCCTGAATTTTCCAGGTCATTGCCCTAAAGATTTGAGAAGTCATTGCTAATAACATTCTAGATTTTGACAGTATCTATTGTAATTTTATCTTTTTGCATTTCTAATTGTGTTGATTTGGGTCTTTGCTTTTTGTTTTGGGGGAAGGCTGGGTAAGATTTTTATTTGTTTTGTTTATTCCTTTGAAGAGTTAACTTTTTGAAACACTAGTTCTTTATATTTTATTTTTAGTCACAATTTTATTGAGTTTTGCTTTGATTTTTATAATTTTCTTTCTTTTACTAGCTTTGGATTTGGGTTATTCTTGCTTTTCTAGGACATTGAGCTACATCATTAGTTTATTTACCTGGATTCTCTGTTTTTGTGATGTCTGCATTCAATGATATTATCTCCATCAAAAGTAACATTAACTGACAGCATGGTACATCTTGCAGAAGAGAAAGCCTCTGGTTGAGATATTTTTACCCTGATTTTACACACATACTACTTCACTTATGTAAGACAAATCAAGCACAATTGATGTATAATGTGTTTTGATTATTTAATGGACTTTTATAGACATGTGTCTGACACTATTTGAAGAGCTGTCTCTGTGCTATCCCTCTGAGTCCTCACAATACCTGACCTGGGAGGTAGGCACTCTTATTGCCTCAGTTGGGAGATTATGACAAGATACAAGACCAGTACGCCTCTTGACTAATGTCCCCAAGTCCTGTGGAGATGCTAAAGATGGATTCAAAGCCAGGCTGATAGGCTGCAGAGCCCTTTCAATCAGTCCTGACACTTGCAACCTTGTGTGTAGATATGATGCCTGATTAAACACCCAGGGCTTCTCCTGCAAGTCATCATGAGGGCCTTTACTCCCAATTCAGTAACTTAAAACTCATGTTTTAGCTCAAACTAGTTTGGCCTTTGTTTTCTGCCTATGATTTTAATTTGTATCAGATCTAAAGGGTAATATCCAATGTTACGTATTCAATTTTCATATAACTGTACTGTGAATGGTTTGCTCTTTCCCTTGTTTTCAGATTTCTGTTCAGAACCCTAAGGCTCATTGGTCTGTGCTCTCAAGGCTTCTCTTGAATTTCTCTTTGTGTCGCCATAGTGTCTGGCTAGCCCAGGGTTCTCAGAATCTGCCTATTTTCAAGAGTGGCATTTCAGCAGTTCAGTCTTTTCCCACTGAGACACACATGCCAGACACCATTCAAATGAGTGATTCACATTCATGTGTTGGGAAAAAGGATTTCATGTCTGTAATTCCAACTGCATACACATTGGCATTGTCACGATTGAGAAGTGGCAGATGCTGGAGGACAGCACCTTTGACTAAGTGTACAGTACAATTCCCTCTTTTTGTATCTTTAATGAATATGTAGAGTGTAGACTTCAGAATATTTAAAATGAGCCTGAGATTACTGTGTCTTACTACACTAGTATTCTCATCACCTGTTCTAGTAGTTTTCATGTAGTAGGTTCTAAATAAATGCTTATAGAACTAAAAATAAACTATAAAGCCTTAGTTCAGTTAAGAAGGAATGATTTATCAGCCTTTTGGCTAAGATCAAATGTAATTAGGAAGGAAAGTATGGTAAAATGAACTTTTTCTTGATTATTTAGACCTACTGAAGTTTTTGCTTCCTAGGAAATAGAACAAGATATACAGTTCTCATTCATTGGTTACTTCTTCCCCCATAAAAATGATTGAGGTTTCTAAAAAAAAAAAAAAAAATTCAAGGCCTGCCAATAATTTATGACTTTCTTCTTGCACCAGAAAGACAAGTGTTTTGTGAGATAAGGGACATTTCAGCTGCAATGTAGGCATGAATTGAAGTGCCGGCAACTAGTCTCACCAGGTAAGTGATTATCTGTAGTTGACAGAGTGAGCAGTCTCCACGCCTGATGAAGCAGGTGACCTTGGCATCTTTATCATCATTACTACAGGGCACAGAAACCAATATCTCTATTCTTGTGAGTGCACAGCAAGAAGAGGAGACTCTAGCAGAAAAGAGCTGATCTCTGGAGGTCTGTGCTGCATCTCTGTGTGGGTGGGTGGGGTACAGAGCAATAGAGACTGAGCAAGAAACAGAAAGACAAGAGAGACACAGAGGGATAGAGAGAATGTTCGACATTTTGTATTTTCTTTCTTCTTTCAATTTTCTTCTACTTTTACTGCAGGAAGAAAATGGCATGGCTCTCATCTGAAGGCTCAGATTCATAATAGATACTCCAGTATGAAAGACTTTGAGGGACATATTTTTTCCTTATAAGGAAGTGGAGAAGGGCTTCAAAATACGAACACTTTGTATTATCTTCTCTCAGACTCTGCTGTCCGATTATGGGAAGCCTGAGGTTAGGGATGTGACCTTGGATAAGCGTGGTGCTGGCTCACCCTGCTCTACCCTGTATGGTGCTGTCTGCTCTCAACACTGGGCCTGGAGTCCACAGACCACCGAGCTGCTTTTGTGACAGAAGAGCAGAATGGTTCAGAAGCCAGACAGAGACAGTGCTCACTGAGCAGGTTCTCAGTGAAGGATAGGAGCCATCCCAGAGTGGCTTTGTTTCCAGGAAGAAGTGGTTGCCATTTGAATGAGGTTGCTAGGGCTGTTGTCACAAAGAACCCGAGATGGATGGCTTAGATGGCAGAAAGGTTCTATCACACAGCTTTGGAGGCTGAGGACAGCAGACTCCATTCATTCTGAGGTTTTGCGACTCTCTCTCGCTGCCTGCCTCACACCCCTTCCTGGCTTCCTGTGGTTCACTCCGTTTTTAGAAGACCTTGGCTTATGCACCCATCAGCTGATTCCACTTCATCTCCCCCATGTGTCCCTCCCACCTTGATATCTGTGTTTAAATTTCCTGCTTGTATAAAGTCACCAGTCTCATTGGATTAGGGACTACCTTTAATGTAGTATGGCCTCACGGTAAGCAATTACATACACAGCAATTGCATCTCCAGACAAATTCACCTAGTGAAGTACTGGAGGGTTAGAACTTCAACATATGAACTGAGGAGGACATAATGCAACTTGTTATAGGGTTCAGTGCTTAAACTGATTCAGTTGGGGACATTTTCTTGACTATGGCGAGAGGCATAACAGCAGATGAAATGGTAGAGCAGTTGATGCTTACTAGTGAGCCAGGGTGTGCAAGACGAGGCCTAGGGGATGTAGTGTAAGGCTTCTTCCTTCCTTCAGAAGAGTCAGCCTCCTGATGCCTCTGATAGCGTCTCAGTTGAAATATAATGCATGGGGCTAAAGATCATTTAAGATTCAAGCGCTTTTGCAAACTGCCTATGGTATGTGAATTTACAGGTCCCTGGGGAAAATCATCCAAATCCCTTAATCAGAAATACAGGAGCGTTCACCCCAGGAGCTTCTTTCTTTCCTGAATTCCCCTACAAGGTAGTGGCTGACCTGAAGGGAGCAGTTCCTTCGGGAGTCCTATCCTTTCTGCTACTTTACTTCCTGTTATAGTTTATTTCTAGTTGTCCCCCCAAAGCCTCATGCAATCATGGGGTGTGGCTTCTATAGATTGAGACTTCATTTGTGATCTCTGGGATTGTGTTATAGTACTGACGGGATTATCGGTCTGAGTAAGGCTGAGACTATGAGTGTAGTCTAGGGTGGATATCCTAAGGCAGAGAGCCTGAATGTAATATAAAGAGCAACAGAGAGACAGACTAGAGCTGTTGCTGTTGCTCTGCTGCCCTGTTTGGCTAGCTATCTCTACCACCACTTTGTTGCTGTTCCACCGCCATGACCTGGATGCTCTCTGCCCTGTTCCACTCAGCCTTGGCCCAGCCGAATATGGACTGAAACCTCCACGAACCGTGAGCTCAATAAACCTTTCCTTCCTTCATTTTGAGTGTCGGGTATTTGTCCCAGCAACCAGTAAAAAGTGACTAAGACACTTCCTAATAGTACATTTTAAAATACATTTTTTTATTTCCTTAGTGAATGCTGAGGTAGACTGTTGGTTACTGATGTTAGGTACTTCTCAGTGTTATTAGAGGTTGATCATCGCTAATGCAAAAATGTAACATTCCAGACATTGTGAGCTCCAGCATGACAGCACCAGTGCAAAATTTCTCACCTCATCTTGTGTGGCAGGTTGGGATCAGGAACACAGACGATATTCTATAAGATAGCCTTTGGGCTTTGTGCATAAGATGTATCTGAAACATATACATAAAATGAACTTTGTGTTTAGACTTGGGTTCTACCCAGATATCTGCTTATATATATGCAAAAACATTCCAAAATAGGCAAAAGAAGGCAAAAATTCAAAATACTCCTGGTCCCAAGCACTTCAAGGGTAGTTAATTTCTGTTCCTGCTTTCTAGGTGAAGTAATCGAGGCTCATATTTCGAAGACTTTGCCAGTTCTCACAGGGGGCAAATCCTATGCACTCCATATTAGGATGTTAGTCTCTGAGGACTGTAGATTAGTTCACTTTTAATCCTTCATATCACACTAAAATATGAACTCACTTCAGTCTCCTGAGTAAAATGAGGACATTGGATTTAGATGATGTCTTTATGTTTGAATCACTCCAAAATGTACCTACAATTACGACTTTTATTTTCCTGTTTTGAGTGTAAGAGAGGATGGAGCCCATCCATATGCATATTTTAAATGGAATTTCAAAATCTCATCATGGAATTTCCTGGTTGTTAACCAAGTATGTAGATTTTTGTATCCCAGAAGGCCATCTATTTTTGCCAGCAATGGAATTATACTCTGGTCATCTGAGGGGCAATACCTTGGGGACCTCATACTTTGCTTTTCAATTCTTTAAGTGTCCTCATACTTTAACTCTTTTTGCCCATGGTCAAACCTGACCAGGCACAGACTCATTGGTACCTGGCCAGCAAGTGTCACTGGCCAGAGAGGAACACTGGTTTCTTCACTGAGTCTGGCTTCAAGTCCAGGCGCCTCTCCTGCAAGCAGTGTGGGCCAGCAACCAGGCTGTGACTGATTCAGTTCAGGAAGACGAGCTTGTTGGTGGATATGATAATGATGTTAGTAAAATTCAATTACTGGGTCCCAGAGGACCATAGCAAGCAATAATAAATTAGGAAACATGAGGCTTAGAGTTATCTAAACTGAAACTATAATGGGGATATTGAAAAATAAACAAACAAAAATCCCAAGCATTCATTTCATTATAGATGCTACAGTGTTCCTCACTAAAAATTAGTTCATCAGCTAACCCTTTGTTCTGCTTATAAAAGAATATGCCTGAGACACAGCCAAGAACATTTTCTGCTAATTACTGGGTATTGTTGTGTCCTCCAAGCACACCTGGCTGCTGGGTAATGGGATCCACAGAGGAAGTAGCTGCCTGTGAGGGCCTCCAGGGCCACTGCACTAATCCACAGGGCTCACACATGCTTAGAGACCACCGCCTTGGGTTTCGGGTTGCCATGCAGAGCTGGAGTTTGAATGGGTGGTGTAACCTCAGAAGGTCCAGCTAGCACTTAACTACTGACATGCATCAGGAATGTCAAGGCTTGCATTGTCTGGTTAATTGGAACCAGCTTTCCTGCTATCAGATCCCTCCTCACTCCTAACCTTTCCACCCTGTCTCTTCTCCTTTATTTGGCAGTTTATGGCCTCTCCTGCTTATGCCTTCTGCCATGGTGCTTTCTGCCATGGTGCACCAGAGAGCTGCTGGCCTCTTTACTTGATCTCGACCTGGAAGAATTTGCTGATATTTCTTCACCAGAATGAATGCCAAATGCATAAAGGTAGAGAGGATGCTCAGGTAGTCCAGCTGCACTCTCTGATCCACCCCAGTAATTTTAATGTTCAAATGCATTGTTCCTAGTCCTTACACCCCTCCCATAGAACCGCATGAAGGACCAAAGGGCCAGATCATGCTGACTTCATGACCCTGGGAAGCAGCCAACTCCTGACTCAAACTGGGCACCAGAGAATCTCCCAGGAGTCTGAACAGCAGCCAGTTGTCTGCTGGTGCTAGAACTTGGCAGAGACAGAGCCTTGGAATGCGGGCCATCACTTTTGACCGTCCCTGCAGAATGTGGGACAGTGAGAGGGCACCTTAGCCATGAACCAGACGTTCAGAGAAGCAGATTGTCCAGCCCTGCAGAGACAGACCAGTCGCTGCTGAAGCTTTAGGTAACTGTCCACTTCCTGACTTTAGACACCTCTGAACTCCAGCTATTCTTAATTTGTACTTTAGTAAGTCTTACAACATTTTCCCAGTAAATTTGCTACGATTGCTTTGGTTAGACTTGAGAGCTTGTTTTCTGGTTTCTTGTTTAACTAGTGAAAGAGCCATAAGATGCTGCTGTCTGACAGTATTTTCTTGGGCTTAGATGGCATTTGAGAGTAAGACTGTGAGTGGCTGTACTGTGGTATTTATTTATTGATTGATTCATTTATGTTTTACAGCACTGAGATTGAATGCAAGGCCTTTGCACTATGTCCTAGCCTTATTTATTTGCTTGTTTGCTTATTTGTTTTTATACAGATTCTTGTTAAGTTGCATAGGCTGGGCTTAAACCTGTGATCCTCCTGCTTCGGCACCCCAGTCTTGGGATTATGGGCCTGCACCATTGATCCTGGCTTTACCATGATAGTATGAATAGAGTGGGTACGAGCTGGCGAGAGTAGGTGGGGCAGTGAGGCTGGCCTTCCTGGGGATGGGCTTCCATGACCAATGAGCCACCATTTCCCCTCCCTAGCTCTGGCTCGTGCCGTTGCAGTAAGCCCCTCATACCACATCTCAAGAGGCCCCCATCCTTCATAACCTCTCATCCAGTTCAGCGTTTAGCCAATGACTTTTCCATGACTGTTGTCTCAGGGGCTTGAAAATATGTCCTGCACTGTTCACAGAAGATGAAAATGGAATGCATTATTTCTTCAGGGACAGGAGAACTGGCAGCTTACAGCTCACTATCTCAGGACTTACCAAATTAGGGAGGATTCCTCTCTTTACAATGGGGTGGAAGTTTCAGGACACCCAGACACGAAAGCAAACAGAGGATTTTACTGTGCCTTTACTCCCTATGAAACACAGTGCTAGGCGGTATTCATGCTTTGCCCACACTGCTTCCTGTCCTTTGCCAAGGAGGGATTTCCTCTGACCTGCCAGCTGTTCCGGGGGCTGCGCTGCGTGGCTGGCTGGGAACTGGGATACAGAGGGCTTCGCTCGCATGCCACAGCCATGCCTGGGCCTCTCCACAGGCCATCAGTGATGTTTCCCTGTGCAAATGTCTAGCCTAACTCTGTCCTCATGGGCATAATGAAAGGTGAAGTTCTCTTTCATTGCCAGAAAAAGAAGGGAGAAATGTCTAGATAAGAGATAAAGAGGAGATGCTATTCTTGACTGTTTGGGTGTGTGGACAACATGTATGGGGGGTGTAACTTGTTTAAGAACAATACTCCCAATGTATCGAGTTTGTCTTTTCTGCTTAGAAGGAAAAATTAGCACACAAGGTGTTTGAGTCAGCTAGTACACAAACCCTGTGCTATTCTGTATCTATCACGTTTATATATCTTGGGGATATTACAGTCTGAATACATTACTAATTTCCTAAGATGTCAAGTGACCTGCCTGAAAAGTCACACAGCTGGTAAGTAACTGAGTTGGACGGTAAATCTGAGTTTAGTTGGCTATTAAATTTTTACTTATTTATATTTTATTTACTTGATTCAGGGTCTTGCTATGCAGTTCAGACCCATAATGATCCTCCTGTCTCAGTCTCCCCAGCACTTGGATTACAGGCATGTATCACCATGCCCAGTTTTAGGGTTAGCATAGTGTGTCTGGGGTTCTGGAGCCAGCATACCATGTGGTACCAGGGATCAAATCCAGGTCCTTGCACTTAGTGGGCAGGCATTTATATCACTGACTTATTTTCCCAGCCCCTAGCTGACTCTTAAAAACTGTATGAATTCTGGGCTGATGAGACAGCTCAACCTGCTTAGGCAAGTTTAGGCAAACAAGGGGACCATGCTTTAATCCTCAGCACCCTATGCTGTGCCAGCCCTGCCCCCAGGGCAGGTTGAGTGTGCCATGAAAAACAAAATAAAACATATATGAATTCCCCTCACTCGAATCTGGTACTTCTAAAATTTCTCTGATTAGAGTCAGGTGAACGCTTGTTAAAAATCTCATCCTTGGTCCCACTATAGATCTGATGAATCTCAATCTTTTAGAAATGAGTACAGGAGTTCATTCCAGGTGAATCTTACCAGGCACATTAAGTCAATGCTATTTAAATTCCTTAAATGCTTTTCCTAATGCAATAATTTTTAGCAAGCCATGTCCTAAGAAAGTCTTTTCTTTCAATAAAAAAAAAAATTAATTGGGGATCACTTTGGGTTTATACTTCTGTTGCAGAAATGAGACAAAATCCTTCATATGCCAATAAGACAGGAAGGCAGGACATGGCTCAGACTGGCTGGGGAAGGAGGCAGGCCAAGATCCCAGAGCCCATGTGCAGAACAATTTTCAAAGCTGTGCAGTGGACTTCTCATGAGAGCTCAAGCAGACGGCTCATAAGATGGCCTCAACCTGTTCCCAGATGAAGAGTGGGTGGCTCAGAAAGGCCGGTCCACGCTGGGTGTTTGCTGCTGTGCTCTCCCTTGCACAGATGGTCCATGCTCATACCGCAGGGCACACTTCTTTTGCTATCTGAATAAAATTTTGCTACAGTCTGTGCTTGTCTTGACCAAGTCTTTGCTCAGGATGAAGAAAAAAAAAACTTTGAAACCACCTCCAAAAGGGAACTCCAGCACCCCAAAACTCTGCAAACTACCTCTTGCCTAGTTTTCTTCAAAGCCAATGTCTTACAAACCATGAACATTGGTCAAAATAAGAAACTAATATTGACCAGTTAATATTAACCGAACTTGGGCGGGCGAGATAGCCCAGCAGACTGCTAAGAAAAGCTTAGGCAAGCTCAGGGACTGGGATTTCATCCCTGGCACCACATGCCACACAAGTCCCACCCCCAGGGCAGGCTGAGCCAGTCACAGAATCCAGGCCTAGTGGTATACACCTGTAATCCCAGAGCTGGGGAGGCTGAAAATAAGAGGATCACCAGAAGTCAGAAATGCATAGTGAGACAAACGAATACTACATATATATGTAAACTGAACTCCAGGCTTTATTCAGATTTCACCAAAATTTAACTACACATTCTTATTTTTCCCAGTGTAGTATACCTCAATGTATTTACTGGAGAGCCTTTTTGTAGTATATATAATTTGTACTAAAGCTAAATACACATATATCCAATAGCATAGCAGTTGTACTTCTATATGCACGTAAGGCATGCACAGAAATGCATATAGAAACACTCTTTAATGGAAGCGAAATCTAGAATCAATCCATTGACAATAGATCTGATAGATAAATAGCAGAGTATTTATGCAATGGAATACTGTACAGCAATAAAGAGGAAGGAACTCCTTTGTATGCTGATGCATAGAACAAATACAGTGTTTTAGAAATAATAATATGGAATAAAGGGCACACACTGAATGTTTCTACTCCTCCAAAATCAAGACAGGCAAAGCTAATCTATAGTATTTGAACCCAGGATAGGTTTAGTGGGTGTGTTAGACACTTCATCATTATAACAAATACCTGGGAAAAGGGTTATTTTTCTACAGCTTAGGAAATTCTAGTTCACGGTTCCTTGGCCATACATCTTTGGGAGAGGTTGCTCATTATGGCAGGAGAATGATCATCACCTCCTTTAGGAAGTGGAAGAAAGGAGGGGGTTGAGATCCTCTAACCTCCTGTGGAGGGAGATCCCCAGGGACCTAAGACTTCCCATCAGGCTCTTCCCCTTAGAGGTCCCACAGCCTCCCAAAAGCACTGCTCTAGGCATCAAACCTTTAGCGCATGGGTCTGCAGATCCAGACTGAGGTAGGTGGGGAGGGATTGGGCCGGGGCAAGTGAGATATTCCGTTCCTTTGTCTGGATGCTGGTAATACAGGTGGCCTTGCTTTGTGGCTTTGCTTTGTGGAAATTCATTAAGCTGTGCACTCAAGCTTCGTGCAATGTGTTGTGTTTTTTAAATTAATTTCACACACATACACACACACACACACACGCACAATCTCTCTGGATGTTTTTAAAAGACCCACAAATCATTCAAACAAGCAGAGCAGTTTTGTGAATGTAGGAGGTCTGGAGTCACCAAAGGCCACACACAACGGAGTCTTTGCTTTAATGCCTGGCTGTTGCTGTCTTGAACTTGCAGCTGTCGTCTTTGATTTGGGTTTTGTATGTGAAGTTCTGTGGGATGACGGGGCAGTGGCATGAGCAGAGGAGGTGTGCCCACCGTGCCTGGCTGCTGGTCCCTGCAATGTCGTTCCAGGCCAGCACACTCACAATTCCCAGGTGCAGAGAGAGATCCAACACAGTGACCAGCTAAGAGTGTCAGATCCTTACCTGGACAGTCAGGAACTGATGGTCTCAAAGCCATGCTTACCTCCAACCAGAACTTGCTCTGAATTTGGGACAAAGGCAAAAGCATTCTGTAAATATAGCAAGACAAGGAGCCCAAACCTATTCTGCTAGGCCCGTGCAGTAGGCACCACTTATCCTAGAAATGGTGGCTCAAAGAGAAAACACAGGACAGCCATGCCTGTGTTTCCTCCTCTACAAGCCAGGGATAGAATGGCTAGACTGTGTACCTCCCCACCATTCTGGTAAGAATGAGATTCACAAGTGTGCATGAGCCAGAAAAATACAAACTGCATAATTTGCATGATTTCATGTATAAATTAAGGTCCTTACATTTATCTCTAAAATTGGCATTACATAATATAAAAATGACATAAAAATCATCCGAGGAACTTAAGATTCTAAATTCTATTTACCTAGCCCGGCATTAAGTCATGAAAAGTACAGAGCAAGTCAAGCTGTAGACTGGAGAAGGAGGCCAAATCATTATGGCAGTTTCTTGGCTACACTCCCCCCAACTTTTGAGCAGAGAGCCTCACATTTTTATTTTTCACTGAGTGAGTCCCAAACCTTATGCAGCCTGTGCTGCTGACCCCTGACCCAGTGCTGCTGTGTCACGAGGCCACTTAATGCAGCAGCAGTTGTGGTGCTGTGGCCGATGAGGGGAAGAGCCCTGGGAGGATTCTTCACACTGCTCCCCACACTTGCAGCAGAGGAGGAGGCTTGCTCTGCATCACCCAGCCTGCCTGCTTGCCTGACTCGGCAGTCTAGATGGCTGCTAAGGTGTGGCCCAGGGCCCAACAGGGTTCCTATTGACTCTTCCCAGTGGCAAAGTGCTTTTGATGTGGAGAAAGAAACAATGGGAAAGCCCACATCAAGTGGCATTTGGGCATTTGACCTGGCCCAAGCACCTGCTTTTTCATGTACCACTCTGCATCAGACCACTTCATCATTTAGGTACACTGGTGGGCAACGTTTCTTTTCTGCTGAAGTATTAGATCAAAGCAATATCTCTGGCATCGGCTCTACCTGCCAATTCAGAAAACACAAATGGGCTATGTCTGGCAAAGGCAGCATAGTGGGCTTGGGACAGCAGCTTTAATTTATATCTAAAAACAAATTAGCCTAATGGAGCAGAACAGATACAAATGGTTGTGCAGCCAGTGTGCCCTCAGGAGCTGAGCATGGCTCTCTGGCCAATTAATGAGCATGGTAGCATGTTCCACTCCAAACCGCTCTTTGTCATATGCCTTTAGGGTGAGCTGCTACTCTTGAAAAAGATTTTCAGCAGGGGCACGAGATCTGTCCTTCTCCATGGAGTGGTATACAGGACACACGGGCACAGATGCAGGCTCTAAGTATGAGACGTGATGCTTCGCAAGGCAGAGGTCAGTGCTGGGAGGACGCAAGACCGTGGTTGGGGACAGTGACAGGCTGGCAGCTGGCAGCTCACCCCACAGGCCAGTCACTGTTTTGTCATCCTCTCTCCCTTTGTTCCCCACCCAGCCCCACCTCCCACCCACTTGGAGTTCTCTCACAGGTGCCCTGCTTCACAAATCCCACCTGCGCCTTATACTACATAGTGTCTTTCTTTGTTTCTTGAATCGTGCAGTTGTCCACACCTGGTCTCCCACCTCCTTCAGCCTACCTGCTATTAAAGCTCCCCTTTGATTGTTCGGGTCCTTGGCGTAAAATCCATCATATGGAGTCTCAAAGACGGCATTGCTCCCCGTGGTACTTTCCAGGATATCAGTGGGCTACCCATGTTCAGTCACTGGACTTTAATCACCAGTGTGATAGTGATACCTGCGGGGCCTTCACCAGGTTACTCAGCCACTGGGGTAGAGTTCTCTGCACTTGAACTTAGGGGATGGATGACTTTGTAAAGGAGATGAACAGAGTACCTACCCTTCTTGCTTCTGTCTTCTCAGGCTGCAGCCTTCAAGCTACCATCTTGGAAGCCGAGACCAGCCCCTCACCAGACCCTGAGCCTGCCAAGGGCATGGTCTTGGACTTCTGGCCTCCAAAAGAGAAAAATACATTTCTTTTGTTCATAAATGAATTAGTCTCAGGCATCCTGTCACAGCAGCATGCGCGGGTTAGGTGAGCACTCAACATACAACTATTCTTTCTGGAATATCTTACTCTCCTATAGCATCAAAACTTGTTCCCTGTCCCCTTTAGAATATGTTTCAAATGTTCAGGCCACAACGGTGTACTGTGTTTTGCTCTAGCCCTCTGTTATGGCTTGTGTCTAGTTGCCCACCCCCACCAAAGCCTCATGCAGTCATGGGGCAGGAACTTCTAGAGTTTGAGATTAACTCATGATCCACGGAGATTATGCGTGATCCACTGGGATTATAGGTTTTAGTACTGCTGGGATTATGGCCGTGAGTGCTACACCCAACCTAGGACTGATAGCCTGAATGTGATATAACAGAGACAGAGAGACAGACTCTTTCTGTTGCCATTGGTGCTGTTCCACCGCCACTTTGCCTTGGAGCCAGCTGAGTAGGGGCTGAAAATTCCAGTAACTGTGAGCTCAGTAAACCTTTTCTTCCTTCATTGCGGATGTCTGGCATTTGTCCCAGCAAGGAGAGAAGAGAAACTGAGACACCTCGTGGCATTACGATGCTCCACTACAGTTGCCTCTTCCACTGTGTTCTCCTCACCCTTCCCCTCACCCTGTGTCACATCCGCAAAGGCAGCGACTGGTCTCTGTCTTGTTCCCTGCCACATCCCCAGCCCCAGCACACTGATCCACACCCTGTAGGAGCTCAATAACTATTTGTTAATCCGGTCTGAGCCCGGGTGGCTGCTCTGGCTTTGTTCCCTGCCACATCCTTGGAAAGTCCCTGTGCCCTAGCCACAGCCATCGACAATGAGCCACTCTGCGGCTCCCCACACGAGCACACACAACCTGTTAGTGGTGGGGAACAAACTAGTGCTCATACAGGTCAGGCTTCCACCCACGGGGCTTTACTTGTTATTCCCATTAACGAACTCCTTGGAAATTTTTACCAGCTTCCTAGAAATTGATGCTGCGCCTTCTACACTCCTGAAGGCTCCAGCTTCCTAGAGCCCAGCCCATTCCAAAACAAATCTTTCCTTCATTTGCCAAGCTCTGAACTCCTTACATTAGCCACAGTGTCATCTGGTTAATTGTAGTGTAAATTTTAGGTAAGAAGATTTTGAAATTACTGAGACAGAAAGAATATATTCTGAGAAAGTTCTACGATATTATCTTTTTCATTAAAAAAAATTGCAAACACATAAAAGGAACAATAATAGTCCAAGAACGGGAATAGAGCATGCTTCATAGATTCAAGGAGAAGTATCTAATCAAGGCATGGCATAGCAGGCAAGGGGGTGGGAAGAGGGGGGAAGAGAGAGAGAGACAGAGACAGAGACAGAGATGATAGAGAGAGGCAGAGACACACAGAGAGAATCCCTAGAGGAGTCAGGAAGGACAATGCCTCCCAGGTCAAGTCCCAGTGAGTGACCCACCTCTTCCAACCAGGCTGACCTCCTATCAGCAGTTCAGCTCCAGGCCCTTATAATCCAATCACCACCCAAAAGTCCCACTTATGATTAAATGAGGCTATAGGGAGGTGTCTAGATATGAACCATGACATTTATCATCTGCTTTTATGTCTTTGCAGTTATCAGGGGTTTGCAAGGTTGCTTTTCATTCTTTAATTATTTTAAAGCACATCTTAGACATTTCATTTTACTTTACCTCCAAAGGCTTTGTAGGTACAGAATATTATATATGGTGTGTGTGCACATGCCCATACATAGATTTATTCATATCTATCCACATATTTATTCATATCCATACCCACAATACCCTTAGCATTCCTAACACAACCAACAGTTCCCTGGAAATCTAATAAAATTTTCGCAGAGGTGTTTGTGAGACAGGCTTTCCACACCTCTGTAATTATACAACACAACAGAAGCCCTCCCCACCAAGGAGGAATTGTGCCCGCACTTCACCTCGCGCCTCTTAGCTGGCAGCTGGAAATGCTTCATCCTTGCTTTCTGGGCTGCTTGTGAATCTGAAATCACATCCTTGAAAGCATTGCATTCAGCACTGCTTTGCAGAATTGGGTCCCTTGCACCCCCCCAGCTATCTGCTGGTCCAGGGAAAGCTGGCACTGTGTCCCCACCTCCAGGCCCTGAAAGCCAAAGTCAGGGATGGATGTGGGAGACGAGGTGTCCCACATCTTAGCTTCCTTTTGGCCCTGGCATCTCATAAACATAATGACAGGTAGCAAGAGGGGAAGGCATTCAATTTAGCCCAAGCCTTCCAAGTCCCAGTGTCACCTACCCCATTCACAGGGCCAGGGAGACCCAAATAGACATCAGACTTGGATGACCAAAGGCCTGGGAGAGTCTTTTTTTTTTTTCTTTTTTCCTGAAAAAGTACTTGGCCATGCTGTGTCCTCCCTTCAGGGTCTTCCTGGCTGCCTCTAAGGCCAGCGCTGGGCAGTCTGGAGCTCATCACTACTCCAGCCTCCCAGCAATAACCACCCCACCCCCAACCCCCCACCCCACCCACCCCCTGCTTTCTGGAGCCTTCCCACCCACCCCTGAAGATCATTTCCTTTCCTCTCAAGTACTGCTTGTTTTCCCCTGTTGCTAAGCAGCAAGGAGCATTCTGGCCCAGGGCGGCTGCCTCTACCCAGGCTTCTCGATTCACATTCAGATTCAAATTAACCCCATGTGGCCAGACATCCATTAAAACGTGGCCCTGTGTAACAGCTGGGAGGAGCCCCTCTGGCAGCCCACAGCAAAGCCTCACCCTGCTCTTTTCTAGCATTGTTCCCTCTCCTGAAGGAAAGGACTTGGAGTGGTGGAGTCACGGCCACCATTGGACTTGGCTACCACCTACCACAGTGACCAAGTGACTTTCAGAACTGACTGCTTCTGCAAGTGTCCATCCATTCAGAGGCTGACCAGAGCCGGGTGTGCAGGGCCCTAAGCAGGCTGCACTCGGTAGTAAGAACTCAGGGTAGACCCTGTTGGAGCAATGGGCAGGTCACTGACGAATCAATTGTAGTTACTTTGCTCATCCCGGAGACAACACTAACACCAAGAACCTAAAGGAGGATGGGCTTATTTTGGCTCACAGATTATGAAAGGCTCAGTCTTTGGTCAGCTGGCTCCAAAGCAGGATGTCATGGGACATGGGCAAGGAAGTGCAATAGCCACTCAAAGCTTGGCCACAGGAAGCAGGGAGAGAGAACAAGAGAGAAGGCGGAACCCAGAGGACATGTAACCCCCCAATTGGCATCTGCAGTGACCCCTCTCTTCCCACAAGGCTCCACCTCTTCACAGCAACTCGGCTACAGGCTGCAATGATCCAGTCACCTACCAAAGGGCCCATCTATGATTCAGGGTGGATTTTGGAGGACAGCCAGATATAATCCACAACTCTTACCATCTACTTTTACAACAGTATTACTGAGCTGGTAGACCCATTGATATTTTTATTTTGGCTTGAAAAACACAGATGACAGCAAGATAGAGCAACTTGTTTGAAGACAAAAGCTAACTTTGCGTTGCAGTCTGATTCCCTAAGGATGTGTTATGTTTTAACTGCCTCATCCCTGGGCCCCAGAGATAACTACATCTCAGTATCAAGTCCACCCAATTTCTTTGGAAAAGAGAAATTATTCCAAAGCAAATGATTCCATGGGCCCTGCTTATTCCAAAGCAAATGATTCCATGGGCCCTGCTTCCTGCTTTGAAGTAGCTTTACTTTCGATCAATACTAGATCATCCCCAAGGTGCAAATCATGTGTGGATCCATTCACTGTCCTATTTCACGGTAATGAACCAATAACATGGACTTCGATCCAAGTGGGCACATTAGAAGTAGAAGAGGAAAAACTGACCTTGAAATGCATGCTATTGAATCCTGCGTCCATGTGACAGGGCCGTAAGAAAGCTGAATTTCATAAAGGAAAAGATAATGAGAGGGTGTCATGCCACCCATGAGAAAGTAGACGATTTAAAATCCTTTCCTCCAGCCTCCTAATGATTCTAATTACCATGCTGCTCTGCTTTTTAGAGTCAGTGTGCCCTGCTGGTTGCCAAGGAGCCAGAGAGGCTCAGACAAGAGCCCTGAAACCACCCTTTTGCTTTAGGCTGCTTTCAGCCCAGCTGGGCTTCACCATCCCTGGAACCAAGAGAGCAGAGCAGGAGGGACTTCCACCTGCTGGAGCACCGCCTGGAAGCCCCTCAGCACCCAGTGAGTGACCTTTGGGTGTTATTTTCAAAATTTTTGTTATATCTTTCACTATTACCTAATTTTTTTTAAAAAATGTACCCAGCTTGATGTTTGCAGCATTTAAAAATACTATTTGATTGGTTAAGGGAAGATAAGCTTTACTGCAGTAACAGATAAGCTGAGAAGCTGGAACTGCTCATCGTGGTGAAGGTTTACTTGTCGTTCTTGTAAGATGTAATGGTGCTCACACAGCTTTCCAGGGCACCTTTTCTTGAAGGTGCAGAGTGAAATTTAGATCCTGATTTCCTCTGCCCTATCATGCCAGCTTCTCAAAGAGTGGCTTCTGAGCCACCTATGCAGACTAAGAGTGACTGCTGGGCTGTCCTCTGCTGCTCTGTGCTCTGCTGACCCACGTGGTTTCCTCTTACGTTTCCTGGCCCCGTGGCCTCGCCTGGCTGCAAAGGGCTGGAAGTGGGTGTTGCACAGGGCTGAGCTCACCTGTGGTGCCACACTGGTGAGAAGCGAAAGAGACCTTGCCGCCGGCTGTGAAGGAGAAGCCCTGGCAGCAGCCCCCGCAGGAGCAGTGTGTGCACTTTTAGACAGGTACTTCTACCCCCTGAACATCCCAGCCTGAGATTTCGTTTTCCCAAAAGACACTGTGTGGGGCTGGTGAGATAGCTCAGCAATCTAAGCCTGGAAAGCTCAAGGACCCAGGTTAGATCCCTGGTATCACAGGGCTAGCCAGTCCCAGAAGCCGGGGTGCACTATGCTAGTCCCTGAAACTGGAGGTGGTGGCACATGCCTGTAATCCCAGCACTGTGTGGCTAGATGAGAGAAAGAAAAGAGACAGACAGAAAGACAGACAGACAGACAGACAGACACAGAAAGACAGGCTGAAAAAAAAAAAAAAGAAAGAAAGACAGGCTGAGACCTTTCTTCCAAAGAAATCAAAAAGATCAAAATACAGCATTTTAAACAGTTTGGGGATATAATTCAATAGTAGAGTTTTTTTTCCTATTGTTCACAAGGCTCTGGGCTCAATTTCCAATGCTGCCAAAAGAAATGAAAAATAAAGAAAAATGAAATATTTTTAAAGCTAAATTTACTGTTAACTGCTATAGCACCCTAACTCCTGCACACGTAATGCCTTCGTATTCTTGCTACAGTGTCCACTGTCACCAGTGCCCCCTCCAAATTGTTTCTCCCTCCCCCAAGGTCCCCTATGCATCGTCCTGACCAGAAGTCTGCTCTGGACCCACACAGACCTGGGCATGGAGGCTGCTCTGCTCTGGCCGCTAAGGATACAGAATTGGCAGTGACAGTCTTGCCCTCAAGATTTTGTGGAGGGAGAGACAGTGACAACAGGGCATGAGAAACTCACTTGGGCAATTGCACAGTGTCAGTGGGGTGAGCATTTGGGATGTGAGTCTGAGGGTCACAGGTTTTTCAGCACAAATTCTTGCATCTCCTGGTTGGCAGCTTTCACTGTCTGACCTCTTTGCCTGTGGTCTTTCTTTCAGGTCATGAAGGACCTTCTGCTCCAAGGAAACGCACGTGTTGGAGGCACACTGAGCCAGCCAGCGGTTCCCAGGGCTCCAAGAGGGTGACCTTGAGGCAGCAGCACTTTGCAGAGGACCAAATGCCAAGAAGAGAAGCGCCATGGCCTCAGGGTGTGGGAAGCCAAGCTGCCTGTCGCAGAGAAAGTGACTGACAACGCAGGTCAGCTGTGTGGTTACTGCGTGAAGCTGCTGGGTGTGGGTGAGAGGGTGGCAAAACTGGATTTAGATGAGGAGGTCCTGGCCTGCTGTGCGCTGTGCATCATCAACTCTGGGCCTGGAGCTTTGGGCCAGGTGTAGAGCCCCTGCCCTGAGCACCCCTGATTCACAGGATGCTCTCTGGTCCAACCCTCCACCCATGGACTGATGTCTTTGGGGTTCTTGCTCTGTACATTCAGTCTCTGCCAGTCCAGCATCTGTTATTCTAGTACATTTGGGTGGCACTTGTAGCAGTTGGAGAAATGGTACTAACCTCATAGGTAGTTCCACTTTTTTATATCTTAGTACTTACTGTGTACCAGGTACTTTCCACTACTAATTGATGTCTATAATAATTGATAAGATTTGTCCCCATTTGAAAGATGGGATCGCTGAGGCATGGGCAACAGAAGTAGTTTGGTCACATTCCATTAGTCTGGGAAGCCCAGGGCAGGACTTAGTCTCAGGCAGTGTGGGTCTAGCGTTTCTCTTCACCATTCAGCACCTCTCTGAGCAAAATAGTTGAAAGGCCTCAGCAAGTCGAGCTTAGGCTGAAGACAAGACTTTCCTGCTCTAGGCTTCTGAAAGCTGGGCACACCCTTCTCAACACAGCGGGGAGGCACGGCGACAGGAGGGTTATGGCGCTGTGGGACAGAATGGAATGGCACTCCCTTGGTGGAAACACATCGGAGCCATGCAGTTTGGGGTGCACTGGCCTCCCCCAACTAAAGCCCTAGGGACGTTTGAGAGGACTAAGTCCTGCTGTCCGAGTGGTGAGGGACTTCTTGCTCACTGTACACTGTGGGGCAGCAGTGCTGGTCTCTACTCAGAAGACCTCTGCACCCACAACCCCTGGTGCCAGCGTCAAACACACCCCCCGCCAGACCTTGCCCAATGTCCCTGGTGTTGCCTCTCTCTCTCTCTCTCTCTCTCTTTCTCTCTCTCTCTCTCTCTCTCTCTCTCTCTCTCTCTCTCTCTCTCTCT